>OOFG01066259.1:0-13077 GCA_900323295.1 Molva molva | reverse complement strand
CTAAACAAATACATTTTAATTTGTGTGTATACGCGGGCACGAGCTGCATCACCCGAGACATGAATGGGTTGCTCTTCAATGACTAAACAGCGGAGGATGATAATGGGCATACCACGTCTAGGACACGCTGCCCAGGTTTTGCACGTTGTGCACGTTGATTCATGGCTGTGCATCACTCTAGGAGCTGCATCAGTTAATAGCTAGGGCTTTAAAGCCGAAGTTATGTGCAGGTGTGTAGCGTAACTGCGGTTAATGCATTTGGGTTAATGATTAACACATAATATGATGATTTAGTGGTCAACCCTGCCAACCCTGTCCAGAGTATAAGTGCTTGGCTTACAACGGAAATGAAGCCCTTGTCATTTGGGAATGAAGCCATCGTGTGATTATGAACATAAGTCTGGTTGTGTAAGTACTTGAATAAGGACAATCAAAGGGTGGATTTATATTTTGTTGAGAACACAAATGCTACTGATTCATGTTATTTGGTTAGGACAGTTTCATCCTGAGAATAATTTTTTTTGTGTGTTTTCCCTAAAATCCTCTTAGGAGTCTAATTAGCCAGTTAAGCCTCTCCTGAAAGTCACAACGCTAACTGCTGAGCACTAAGGAGAGGTTAAATACAGAGCAAAGAAAGACTGTTGACAACATGCTATTAGCGTTAGCTTTTCCATAATTTGTCATTCAGATGAGGTTGTTTATTAGAAGTAGCAGTGTCCCTAGCAGGATCAAGTAGAAACACAAGTGGTAGAATTGCTGTTGCGATTGTTTTTTTGTGTAATTCTATCACATCATTTTCTTCTTGGAAAAGCATTACAATTTAAAGGAAGTCAAGATGAGAGGAGAAGAATGCCTTCACTCTCTCCCTGAGTTATGTTTGAGTTGACGGCTTCAATCCCAGACACAAACTCAACTCCCAGCTGTGTGTGTGACTGTATCTGCCCTCCCCTGGGCATCCCCCTTAACTGTAAACAGCGCAACAACACAGGGAGGAAACCCCCCTATGATGCATTTCCTTCAACACACACAGGAATCTGGACTGGACCATATGGCTGGACACAGGTGACCAGATGGAATTCCTTTTTTGGGGGAATGCAAAAGGGAAAAATGCGTTCTCACAGGGACCGAATATGACAGAAATGACAAAAGAGATTTTCCTATTAGTACAAAAGGAACGACAGTTGAATGATATACTTCCTCTCTCAGCAGGGCAAAGGTCAACCAAACAGACAGTGATCTGCTCTGATAGCGTGGGAAGATCGTCAGAGGAAAAATGGATCCTTCCGCCTAGCACTGGCTGGACTGTGAAATGAGGCACCCTATCTGTCATCGCCAGCTCTGCCTGCGTCGCTCAGATCTGTAATTCTTTGAACAGCTGGAGTGGTCAGCAGGTATTGAAAATTGAATACAAATATTGTTCAAACGTGTTTTTCATTCACTTCAATAATTGATTCACTATCAAACACAAACACAGATGAAAGAAAACAGATACGAACACGTGAGGTGACAGGTTCCCATCCTGCCGAAGCAGAAAAAGAAAAAAGCTTTAAGGATTTTTTTTTTTCTACCAAGACTCCAAAGCCACAAACCACCCGTGGGAAAAATAAACATCACACTGGCTTTCCCATGGATGGTTGTTCACTCTGAGACCTGGGATCTGTTGCTGATGCACATAATAACATATGTGTTAGTAAAATGATTCCCATACCATTAATAACGCAAAGACACCAATTGTATTCAGAGACAGAGAGAGAGACAGAGAGAGACAGAGACAGAGACAGAGCATGTAAGTCCTTTCCACTGCATTATGATAAAGACGTGAGAGAGAGAGAATGAGAGAGAGAGAGAGAATGTGGAGCTGCCATAATGCCTTAAGGATAGTAGTCTTTTCATTCCAGTCATTGCTTTACTACAGTAAGGCCGGTAACAGGTTGAATAACCTGGTGTTATTTCATCTGAACATTACATACAACATAACATTACATTTCCTGGCAGACAGACAGACAGCCCCCCTCAGCCCTTTCCTTCCTGTCTTTGTCTGCAGTCTTTTGACAGTCCTTTCACTAGTATTCCCCATGAAAAAGGGCAATGTGACATTCTTGTAGAAGCCCAGACAAGAAACATAACGAAAATGGAATTCAAGGCCAGGTTTTCGTGAAAAGGGTCTGAGAATGTCAATCCACAAGAGACTGACGAGTGAAAGAGACCGGCCCTTTCAATGGAATTGGCCTTGTTATAGGAGCAGGGATCAATGGTTTTAAACTGCTCTATGACGCAGGTTTTGGCTCAACCATTTTGACTGGCAAAACATGGAAAATTGTTAATTGTGACAGCAACAAAAGCATTTATTTAGTTCTCTTCAGCCTCAATAATCATAGCAATATAGTGATGCAGGACATCCGGCAATGGATATTCATAGTGTGATAGAAATGTTAAGATAAACAGCCAAGAGATGTCTGCAATACTCTGTGAATTTACATAAATGGGTTCATAGTATTCTTGATGACACAGCATACAGCATAGTCCATCCAAACCTCATCTCCAAATATAACATTTAGCGTGAACTTATGAATCGGCCATGAACCTTGCGATGCCTGTGTGTGTGTGTGTTTGTGTGGGTGTAATAGCCAGACAGAGACTGGCTGGAAAATGACACAGTGTTGAGAAATGTTGTGGGTGTGATGTGACAAACACACTTATGAGCAGGGACATGCGTGCCTGCACACAGACGTAACTGTTATTTACTTTCTGTTTGTCTCAGACTGTAACTATCAAACACACACACACACACACACACACACACACACACATAGAAACATACACACACAGGTGCGGCTTCCAATTTTTTTGTTGAGGAGCTATCCAGCCACAAGTATCTTCAACAAGCATTCTCTATAATCAGCAAGCTGGCGATAATGTGCCTGGCTGCCTTGTAATTGCCAATGCATTGTGTTAACACAAACATACCATAATGTACAGGTAGTGCAGTGATGGCCTACATCAAAAGAGGGTCCAGAGTTTGGGAACATCAATACATAATAACGGAATAGTGCGATAATGGGAAAAGAATGACTACAGTGTTTATCTTACCTTGTATACCATATATTACAGCAAGGCATTCCAGGCCATTGAGTCTGGAAGAACCGGGTTAAGGGCACTAATTGCCTTGGCCCATAGAGGGGGAAGGCAAGAAATTCGGCTTAGCTCAGGAGTTAGAGCGGGTTGACTTGTAACCGGAAGGTTGTTAGTTCGATCCCTGGCTCCTCCTAGCTGTCAAGGTGTCCCTGAGCAAGACACTGCTCCCGATGAGCTGGCTGTCACCTTGCATGGTGGACTCTGCCGTCGGTGTGTGAATGTGTGTATAAATGGTTGTAAGTCGCTTTGGATAAAAGCGTCTGCTAAATGCCCTAAATCTAAATGTAAATTACAGGGCTTGCTCCTAATTTGTCAAGCACCAATTTGTTTATTGATTTTTAACTTTATAAAATTTTTGTTTGTTATATTTTGTCTAATCATTGATTTCTTTAGGAAGTAGCCGTGTCATAGGCGGGATAATGTACAGCGAGCTTCAGGGTGATTCAAGGTGATCCTGCAACACCCTGTCAGGGTTTATTTCACAATAATGAGCGGCTCGCTGTACATTATCCCTTATCCCTTATCCTTATATCAAATACAGTACAGAGAATGCAACATTATATGTTGCATTCTTTAGGAACCAATTCTATACAATGTTGCTATGGCTTCCAGGGGGAACAATGCAGGCAAAAGAAACTTGAGCAGTAGAGCAGTACACTTGAAACATTTGAAACCTGATCTTTTTTACCACGGACAAAAATGACTATTCATTGCAGGTAGGGGGAAAAAAAGAGAACAAAGCAAGGCATTCCAGGCCATTGAGTCTGGAAGAACTGGGTTAAGGACACTCATGAAATTGCCTTGGCCCATAGAGGGGGAAGAAAGTTGTAAGTCCCTCTCCTGGCACTGATGCCAATCAGATGGAGGCTAAACACCAGGCCAAACATCACATGCACACAATGGACACAGGACACAAAGAGCTTCACTGGCCCATACTTAATAAGGCATGCAAGTCAGACTCACATGTTCCACAAGAGGCTCATTTTGAGGGACATATTACTACTGATTGCCTCCCTTACTGTGGGCTGACCCACTCCAGGAACCGAGGTACAGTAAGGTGGACCAGTAAGTAACGATGACCACACAAGTGTGGTCCCCGGCCTGGAAACAGCAGGGTGGGTTGGTGTGTGACGTACTCCAATTCCCGGGAATAGGAAAGTTTGTGGACAGGAAGACAGAAGGGGCACTGTAGGTCAGGTAATTCCCCCATACGACACTCAGCTTCAGGCAAAAAGGAACTATGTTCTACTGTAATAACTGAAACATGTGTAGCCCACGGTGTGTGCTAGCCCTCAGGGAGACATTGTTGTTGTTGTTGTTGTTGTTGTTGTTGTTGTAGCTGTTGTAAATGGGGAACACAGGCTTAAGAGAAGAATGCGTATTCCTTTGTGCTTTATAGGTCCAGTTAGGAATCATAATTGGAGCTTAACTACACACACTAAACCGTGCATTTATCCATAATTATTATTTATTTTGGGAGATGTGGTATTAACCACTTAGAGGCCTGACTAGGTGTTGACACAGACCCGACTGACTAAACATGGATTAGGTTAAACCCGCTCACTTGTAACATGTCCATGAAGACTTTGCAAAGACACAGATCATGATTTGCGGCAAGCAGAACAGAAGCGACAATGGTCGGTTTCCAGTACGCTTGGACATGACATGATACCGTGTATCAAGGCGTGTATCCCTCTTACAAAATAAATAAGTGCACATACAACTTATCACCTTGTCATCCTAAACTCCACTGACCAGCTGTTTAGCTGGCAGGATTTAATAGCCTTCGTCTTATTACATACGGATCTAGTGCTGCTGTCTGATGGCATAAGCAAGACCCCAGAGATTGTAGACATGACTGACATGTAGACAGGCTTCTAAGGAATACGAGTGTACAGTAAAAAATATACATACATTCGCAGGTGACAAAGACAGATAGACAAGGCCAATGAGAAAAAATAAAGGGAAGTAAGTAAGTAAGTAAAGCTATATTCATATAGCACTTTTTAAAACAAACTGTTACAAAGTGCTTAACATAACAAAAAAAGTGACAGCGAACATAAAAAGAAATGTAAATAAACAAAAATTAAACAGACAAGGAAACAAAATAGGAATAGGACAGAGATAAAACTAGGTAGGAGGGAGCGAAAGAGAGAAAGAGACAGGGGGTGGATGTATGATCGCTGGCCGCTGATGGTCTAGTCTGGGACGATTCCTCTGGAGAGGTCACATACATCACACATCTATTACACCCAATACTTCCAGTTACATGCTTATCGGATTTAGAACACGCGTCATAATATTCAACAAGCGCAGAACAGGCCTAGCTACTGCACCCCGCAGTGATCAAATTAAAGGTACACACATCGTGCCAGTTAGTGAACTGTCAGTTGTGTCACTGCAGCACTTTTGCAACACATTGAGCAATGCACTTAGGAGAGATCCAAAATGGACTACAATATGCACATTGTACAGAGAGCATGCATACAGACGGGTCATAACTCCGGGAGGAAGTTGATGAATGAGAGTCACAGACGAGCAGCTATCTGCTGAGGTCACTGGGGTCCCGTCTGCCTTTCGCACCCGGGCGAGAGCCAATAAATGTTTTCCTATTAGTTCCCCTGTGTGAATGCTCACACTCGCTCATAGAGCCGTGATGTGTCTGACAGAGACCCTGGTGCAATTAAAGCAGAGAGGGTGTTAACGTGGGCCTGTGGTGAACCTGCCGTTGAATAGAAACATTTTGCAGACATTGTGCATGTGTGAGTGTGTGTGTGTGTGTGTGTGTGTCATACGAAAGGGTTCACTGTCAAACAGCATGACCTCTCTCTCCCCCTCCCTTTACCGTTCTCTCTCTTTATCTCTCTTTATCTCCATCGCCATCTGGATGACTGCACAATTAAAACAATGTTTTTGTTGCCCTGGTTAAATGCCCGATATGTATCACCAACGTCATAACTATTCATGTAATAAGGTGTCTTTTCTGTACTTTGAACCATCCTCCCTTTTCCCTCTCCCGACTTTCAGTTCATAGTTGTTTACTGGTTGCTACTCGCTGGTAACCAGGTAACGGGTCATTTACTACTGAGCATAGTAGAGCTCAGATGTCCACACACCACCTGGGGCTAAGTTAATTCGCCATTCACCACAGAGTGACACCACAGAGACGCTAACGCACACGTGCACAGAACCGGTTTGAGCGGGCTTAAACCTGACAGGTAACCTGAGCGTGTTGACCAAAAGCCGCACATGAGCAAAAATAAAATGAAAGCTCAAAGCTGCACATCAATGCGAAAGGGAGGCAAAGTGCAGCAGACAAGTCGCTACCCAGATTTGCCTGGTGGGTTTGCATGGGAAATTTGAGGTCAGGAGAGCTGCACAAGCGCACACTTTTCTACTGTGGTCACCTGTTTGCACGGGAATGCGACGGTGAAACATTCCGCTGTTCAAACAGTGCAAAGGTAGCAAGCAGCAGAGGCTCGGCCAGTGAAACAGACTCTCTCTCTCTCTCTCTCTCTCTATTAAAAACTGGTTTATTCATACATTCTCCCCCCTCCCGTCCTAGACATCCTCCATGTGTGATTCTTTTCAGGCATGTCTTCCTTCCAGCCATTCTGGTTAAACTTCCGCTGCTGAGCTTAACACAATGAGTCTGACGGATGACCCCTCCCTCGCAGCCTCCCCACAGACCGTAACAACACTAAAAGTCTATCTCTCTCTCTCTCTCTCTCGCTCTCTCTTGCTGCTATTCACGCAACTGTCATGTACCAGTATATGTTCCATCTCTATGTGCAAAACCATGCCTAAAAGTGCATCAAGTCCCTGGCTTGCTATTTTTTTCCATTCATCAACATCTAAAAGTCAAAATAAATACCTTTCAGAGACGTGATCTCGTTCTGGATGGACCTAAAGTGGTCCATCGTGATGAAGATGAGGATGATGAAGATGGAGGATGTGTTATGTATCGATGAGGTGGTCAGGAACACAAGGTAGACAGTGCCGGTAAGTGCTGCAGTTGTCCGAAGGTCTCCTTGTATCTTAGTTTAGTTCATTGATACACTCTGCAGTTCATCTCTCTGCTCCTGGGCTACTTTACCGCTCTCTTGTTCAACAGAGGTCTGCTGGGGCCAGGGAGGCTGCTGTGTGGTGGGTACTGCAGTACAACACACACGCACATACACACATACAAAAACACACACACACACGCTCATTGTCTGTATGTGTGTGTGTGTGTGTAAAGGAATCTGCTTGGCAATAGGCTCCACCCCTCCCTCCCATTGCACATACCCTCCTTCTCCTCCTGTGCTGGCCACTGTTCCTCCTCCTTCTCCTCTCTGAGTCAAAGCCCGCTCTGTCACTGTAAAGTTTGGCCGTCACTGTCAACATATGGCACGTTATCATTACTCTGCAAACCAGGGGCTGCTGCTGCTGCCGCTTCAAACGCACACTGCTGACTCATAGCTCAGCACATAAGAAGGGAGATACGGTAGAGGAGGAGTGTTTACCCTAGACAAACAAATAGGTGAGAGTAACAAATACCTAGAGAAAAATCTAAGAACAAGCAGGAGGAAAAGCCTCAGAAGTAAGTTGGACAAATTGTTCTATATAGCTTTTTTATGTCTGTATGTCTTTGTTTAGGGAAGAGATTATTTCACAAAACGCCCGAAATGCACCAACACATCATGGGAGACAACCGGTGTTGTCGCTGTGTCGAGTGTGTGTGAGTGTGTTAACAGAGTACTAAATCAAAAGCACCGCACCCAAAGGATAAACTAAACATGGACATTGTAAAGATGAGAAAATTGTATGCAGAAACTGCTACAGAATATCAGTTTCTTCGCTTTAACCCCCCCCCCTCCATAGAAGGAGACAAATAATGACCACACAAAGCTAAAAATGTCCTGATGTAATTGTTTAGAAAAAAATAATAATTATGTTGCATATAGGCTTATTTTGGGGTTATTTCATTCAAAATGAACTCTAGAAAAAAGGTTAAAAGCATGGATTTAGTCCTAAAACCAATCTGGTGTTCATATTGTAGGCCTACAAACGAATGTGTTACTGAGAAAGAAAACAAACAAATCTCACTAAACATTCTGTGCCCGAAAGCACGCCAAGCATCCAACATGTAGAGTTAAACTGAACCCCCTTTTAATGTTCTGATTGAGCTGCGAAAGACAGGACCAGTCAGCCATCATCAGAGACACTGTCAAAATATTTTAACAGTAAGCGCACTCAGATACAGACCCCCGGCAAGATAATAAACGGTGGTCACATACCATGGAAATCGATTAGACTAACACCCAAATCAGACTGATGCTCAGTAATGTTGAATTGCCCTTGGTCTCACCTCCGATCAGAGGGCCAACAGAGATATTATTCGATAGCATGATACCTTGCACGTAATGAAATGATGGTTACACAGACTGAGTCTGACATATAGTTGGCAGCAGAGAAAGGTGAAGCCATTCTGCAGCGGCAAGGAGAATTCCTTGTGAATAATCTTACAGCAGATTTAGATAACAGCAGAAAATACATGACATACAACTGCTCAAGTCCTTCTCATTCAAACTACTCATACATACTACTCCAACATGCTACTCATACTTACTGCTAATACATACTGCTCCTACATACCTATTCATATTTACTGCTCATACATACTGCTCCTACATACTGCTCCTACATACTGCTCATACATACTTCTCATACACCAAAATAAGACAACAAGTGGACAAAGCCCCGCCGCCTGATTGGCCAACACCAGTAGCCCTCTGGGCAGTCGTATTGACAGGTGTTACTAGCTAGCTGAGAGACGGCAATCAGAGACACCATATCATGACCGCGCTCCAGGAATTGCGTTAATTGAGTCCATATGGCTGATGGAATGGCATCATTAATGATATAATTAATCAACATGCGACTGCTTGACAACAGAGGAGGTGACAGAATGAGAGAATGACAGGTTTCACAAACGTTTAAGAGGTGCTCCGAGAAGCAGAGTCCTTTGTTGGAACTCACAGCTCAGAAACAGAATGGCTTAATGGATGAAGGCAGATGGTTTGGAAGTATGTCAATGGTATATAATATTGGGTGATATCCATGTTTTAAAACCCCTATCCCCAAAACACTGCAGTTTCAGGTTTGACTTAACAAAAAGTAACTTGTATAATTAAGCGAGAGCGCATCCTATAATGTCTGTTTCCAATGTGCCATGAGCTACTGCGCTCTCTTCTCCCACAGGGTGGAAGCAATAATCTGCAAATCCCTTGTTTCATACATAATAAACCCAGTAAGAAATCCATTCTAAGGCTACACAGCATGTTCGAGTAATAGACTAGTGATGAATTATGACCTTCATAAGCTTAATATTAATAACTTGGTGTTAGTAGGATAGGCTAGGACTAAAAGCTGAAAGGAATTATTAAATCAACATTATATATTATATTGGCTGCCTCAAACGGGGTGATTTCGGATTTTAGTCGTTCACAGGCAGGGGCTGTGTCACTTTGTTTTTCTTTGTAACTGGCTAACTGGCGTTGATAGTGCTAGCTGCCATTTTTTCTGCCACTGTAGCTACAACTCATGCCACTAGAGGCTGCTTATGGGATAATGTAGTGTATGCTTACATAGTGTAGGTTTAAGGCCAAAGGCAAGTGAGAAGTTATCCCTCATAAATCAAAATATTCTCCTCTTCTAATAATGTGTGTTTCTCCTTCAATCCTCTGGGATCCTCTATCCTCTATACGGATTCCCTAGAGGTTTTTATATTACCATAAACAACATATATTACCATTTTATTTTCACTGTCACAGGTTTATACTGTACCGTGAACAGGGGGAGGGCCCTGGGATGAATGAGCATTATAAGGAAGGAGGTTATTTTGTCCCTGGCTGCCCAGCCTCTTAGCTGGTCTCCGGTTTCTGGTGCCAATAAAGACTTTTAGCAGGATGCCGTCAATCCACACAATGTTTATTAGCAGACCCTACCAGTAAAAAATACTTGAGTTATTTATTATGGTCTGCTTTAGAAAATCCCCCAGTTTGTTCTTTTTTGGGGTTTATTTTTGCTTCAAAATTACAGCAGATGCCCGTTGTACAGCTAGCTCACTGGCATTCATTTCCTTTCTCTTCGTGACAATTACACAAGCACAGCAATCTGTGTTTTCACATCCCAATACAAAACAGTGATGTACTAAGAACAGTAGCACGTTGCTGGGCCACTCTATGAACACACAATCACCTAGGACCATTGCCGAGTCTCCCCCCTGTAACTTCCAGTAGTAGTCCCGGTCCTGCCCTCTCCGGTCCAGCTCAGACCAGTAGCCTCACAGCGGGGTGCCAGACAAAACATTCCATTGGCCTTATGTCATCCCAGCTGAACACAAATCCCCAGCCCACCGCCTGCTGCATCAGCATGGCTACCGGGCCTGGTGGAGGTGAACGCACACACGCATGGTTAAAAGTTTAATCCAACTGGCTGTGTGGGGCCCATATACACCAAGGACATGAGATTAGCCATATTTGGTCGATGGATGTTAGGAAAAACAAGAGAGGATTGTGCAGAGCAAAGCCACCCACAGAAAGGCTCTGGCTTATGGCCCAGATTGTAAGACAAACTCTAACTCTCTAGTTTTGTGTGGAGAGATTCATCTCTGTGCGCGATCAGCTGAGCCAAACACAGATAACACAGACAAACATATGAAATGTTGTCTGCTTCATCGTACTTTACTGTATACTGTGTGATGACGATAAAGTTTCTGATGACAGCGCATAATAACTCTGATACACTGTTTAAAGAAAAAAGCATGATAATAAAACAAACCATCAGACCGATTCATTTGTTTTATCCAACATCGACGTAGAACTGACGGATCTAGAACGATCTACATCATAAGTTATAGCTGAGCTGCATTCCCGCTAACAGGTATGTATGTTTATTGTTCATTGTTGTACAAATATGTACAGGGCGCGCATATATGAATCCCCTCGCTGTTCTTGGTAAGACCCGCCCACACTGTCCAGAATCACACTGTGATTGGCTGGCAATATGCTTCTTACTAAACATAACCATCTCAAAACTAACCGTAACCCGTAATAGTCCACAACTAAATATCTAAACTTAAACATCTCTATCCTAATACCTAAACTTAATGCCATTCTAACCTAATACCTAAACTTAACCATCTCTAACCTAATACCTAAACTCAACCCCATTTTATCCTAATACCTAAAGTTGACCAATCTTTAAATGAATACCTTCACTTAACCATCGCTATCCCAATACTAAAGTTAACCATCTCTAACCTAATACCTCAACTTAACCACCGCTAGCCCATCTCTAACCTCCCGTCGCCAGCCAATCACAGTGCGTTTCTGTGCAGCATGGGAGGGTCTTATCAGGAACAGCGGTATGGGATCCATAGCCACGTGCACAGGGCCGTTCTCGCGTCCCCCCCTGATAGCTATACAACCTGCAGCTGTTCAACTCTCCACAAGGGGACTGGAGTCACAGCCTAGCCCTCCCAGCCAGAAGGAATTCCTAGAAGGGAGGTGGAGGGGAACAGAGCATTCTAGCATCTCCACCCAGACCTCCCACGACAATGTTTATGCTGTGCGTGTGCATGGACGAATGTGTGTTTAATTGCACTACCCTATTCCCTCCCCAGACAAAATTCTCCCACTCCCCTTTAGATATGCAAAAGCATTACTGTCTAAGTAAACACAACGGAAGATGAGAGATGAGAGGGCGAGATGGTTTTACTTTGACTCACATGCTATTTGTAGTGAGGAGTAAACTGGTGCAGATTCTCACACACACGCACACCCACACACACATACTTAGACTAGGTCAAAGTTGGAGCTGTACGTTAGCATCACTGGGCTAGGACTTGGCCATGATGAATCTCTGAGAAATGGTCCATTTCATATTTATTTCACACATACATATATTTGTTTTGCATGTATGCAACCACCCTTGTGTAATTAACGCCATTGTATAATTACAAATAACAATACATTGATTTACTGATTACTACTTTGATGTTTGTGCGGTTGTTATTTCTAAGCCTAGTGTGTTGTCATGAGCTAACTTGTCCACTAGGGGCTGTGCTTTCTCCGTATGACCACAACACAAGAGTGGAACAAATATAAAGACGGAAAGACAGAACACAAATAAGCAGACTGACAGACAGACAGACAGACAGACAGATAGGCATGAGAGCTTGAGGAATTTAGACTAGGATAATGCATTATGGACAATTTGCAGCCATCAGTAATTAATTTAACATGTATACATTTACCTGAATCAATCAATGGATAGCTACTAAGCATACTGCATTGCGGTTCAGGGATAAGGATGATACTAAAGTACAGCATGTGTGTGTGCGTGTGTGTGTGTGTGTGTGTGTGTGTGTGCATGTGTGTGTATGATAATGTTTATTTTCTTTAGTTTTTTCTTTCTTTATTTTACTGAGGTTAAAATCTATTTTTCGAGGGAGACCTGGCCAAGATAGCACACCAGGTCTAGAACAAGGTTACAAAATGATGGCATAGAGCATGTCAAAACAGACAAGGACCCATTAAGGGAAATGGAGCACCATAAAGATAGACAAGGGACAACAGATACATACTACAACATCCAGCTTAGGAATACCAGTAACACTCTTCAGGTGAGCAGTTTTTTATTGGAGCTTTGAACTCTCCCAGGGAGACAGAATCATTGAGCTGTAGTGTGTTCTGGAGGTTATCCCATGACTAGGCGCAAAATAGGAGAAAGCTGCTGTAGAGTGTGCGTAGTCATGTGTCTGTAGTTGCATTTAAACTAGCTAGCAACACCTGATAGATGGCACGGCAACACACACACACACACACACACTCTAGCTCTCCTTAGCCCATGTTTCCGTTCATCCCCTGTTGTCAGGGTGCCCGTGTGTCTTTTTCC
>OOFG01066252.1:2402-17182 GCA_900323295.1 Molva molva | reverse complement strand
TGAACATCTCTGGAGGGATCTGAAAATGGCTGTGCACCGACGCTCCCCATCCAACCTGATGGAGCTCGAGAGGTTCTGTAAAGAGGAATGGGCGAAACTGGCCAAAGATAGGTGTGGCAAGCTTGTGGCTTCATATTCCAAAAGACTTGAGGCTGTAATTGCTACCAAAGGTGCCACAACTAAGTATTGAGCAAAGGCTGTGAATACTTATGTACAAGTGATTTCTTCGTTTTTTATTTTTAATAAATTTGCAAACATTTAAAAAAAACTTTTTTCATGTTGTCATTATGGGGTATTGTGCGTAGAATTTTGAGGACAAAAATAAATTGAATCCATTTTGGAATAAGGCTGTAACATAACAAAATGTGGAAAAAGTGAAGCGCTGTGAATACTTTCCGTATGCACTGTATATATTGTTGCCAAATGGCTTAATGAAACAAATTGTCCTGGGCATTACTTTCCAATTCTATCAATTACACAAAACTACACCAGGCAGCTTTCCTGACTGTATTCCTGACGTTTCCCTCCTCTGTCTCAATCCAGTGTTTGTGCTTGGTTCCCTGGGTCACAGGAGGAGCTAAGGACGGGTGAGAAGGCGGTGGTGCGGTTCAAGTTCATCAAGCACCCGGAGTACCTGAAGGTGGGGGCCAAGCTGCTGTTCCGCGAGGGTGTGACCAAGGGCATCGGCCACGTCACCAAGCTGCAACCGGCCTCCCACTACCAGCCCTCCCCGCCCTCCCACAGCGAGGACGACGAGGCCTAGGGGGGGCCCACCGGCAGAGACCCCCGCTCTGAAGAACCACAACCATGCCGTCCTTCTGGAACCAGGTTCTTTGTTCCCTAGCTTGTCTCCCTTTGTCCTTATCTCGTTTTCTTCTCCCGATGCGGAATCTCTCAGGCTATTTCTGCAACAGCAAACAAAGGACCTTTCGCTTTGACAGTTCTTTGTTTTGGGTTTGTTCCTCTTTCGTGTACCTTTTCAAAGCCTTACAACCACCAAACTCCTCTCCTTCGGTCTTACACAAACATATTTTAAAAGGTATATATGATGTGTTTGTTAAGGGTGCTGCAATTCCTGACATTGTTTAAGAAGAGCGTGTCCCTGCTAGGTACACCAGAAACAACTGCTACCAAAGCTCTAAATGTTACTCACACCTGGTTGAAATGTCTTACCGACTGAATCCATCGGATGTCAACCCATAATAATGGGTGCGGTGCTGCCTATATAGTGCGAACACACTTTCGCACTCTCAAACAAAAAAAGATGCACAAACCAGAACCACTTGCACTGAAACAATAGTGTTCAATACGGCACTGAGGGATCTGTTCATATACCTTTTTGGCACACGCTTTTGTTTACAAACTAAAGGCCAATGGTGCCTGACCTGTTCTCACGTTAAGCAGCTAGAGTTTGGTGAGATGACTGAGAGAGGAGCCACCACCATCACTGTTGTTATCGTTGATGTTGTTGTCATGACGCCAGGGTATCATCTTTCATCTCTAATCTATTTTACCAACACAGTGCCTATTTCGAAATGACTCATTTTATTTTTTCTTTTGAAGCTATAATACCGTCGTTTTAGTTCTCACTGAAGAGAAAAGGGTTTATGAAACAAAAAATGTGTAGTCTAACATTTGCACCGTGAATGGAAAATGTTGATCAGGTGGTCCGACCAGACGTAGCTGTTTTGCATGTTCGTTGACTGATCTTTGTCGAAGTGAGTTTTATTGATTGGAAACGGCACTTTATGAAGAGGATGTGAATCCCAGGACCGTACACAGGGGTTATGTTTCAAGCGTCACAAGTTTAAGAGGTCGGTCACGTTTGCGTTCGCATTACCAATTTTGTCGGAATTACGTTTTGTGTGACTCATTGGTAACACCTAAAGCTACTGCCAATCTCAGAAGTGCATTAGTTACTCAGGAAAACGTAACTGGCTATGTACTGCATTCCACTCTTAACAAAACTACAAAGATTTTAATTTGTTAGTTGGAAGGGTTTAAAGAAAAAGAAAAAAAAAAAAGTTTCTCCCAAAGAGATGCAATAATTTGTCTCGTTTTGATTACGCGTTATCTATGTAGAGCCACTCTTTTGGGTGGCAACGTTTTCAGCTGCCATGTTCAAAGGCGTTCTTGTTTGAGGAACTTGTTTCATTTTTTCCCCCCCTGAAAGTTACTGAGGTCATTAAGTAGGGTCTATTAGAGCACAGTGCCTAATAATGGATCTACTGTTTGAGCCTTCTATTCAGCAACCTACTGTTGAACCACAAAAATGTTTAACGAGAATAACTTGTGTCTGGTGCTACTCTTTGAAAGGTCCTTGTTCGAAATCTAAAAGGCAATTAAAGGAAAAGTTAAATTTTTTTGTTCCAGGCTTTTGTGAGCCATGCCAGCTGTCTTTATATATTATTGCAAGTTTTTGGGGTGATTTAATGAAGAGCATTCGCTCTCAATTTCATTTATATATTAAGGGAGGGAATGGCAAAAACGAGTGCCAGGTGTTTGGTTGCATCTATGCTATGCAGTTTGTGTTCATTATTATGAGGAATGTGTATCAACCAAAAAAAACATGATCAGCTGTTTGTAAAAGGAGTAAGAAAACCATATCAGGTGTTACATTTTTTGTTTCGGTATGGAAAATAATAGTCATTTTATAGATTTGTAGTGGGGTTTTAAATTTTACAAGTTTTATTAGAACAAGTTTTTTCCCCAAATACTTTTAATCCTTTACAAACACAGATTGTCCCTTTTTTTGCAACCTCAAGTTCAAGGACTGATTGTAACGTTTTAATCATTTGGGTGAAGTATGATAAAAGTTTATGTACAAATCCAGACTGTATATTGTGATGTACATAAATAAAAGTTGTATTACTTGATTTTGTTTGAGATGATCGACACATTTAATTGTTTGAACTCATGATTTGAATCCTCCTAATCTGTGAGTGTAGAAAGCATTTCAACAATAACAAGCAAGCTGCTCCTTAATAATTAATAAACTATCCTTAAGGCAACCAGTCATGGTTAACATGTTTACAACACCTTGACAGCATGGCAACGTGTCACAACCTAAAGACCAAAAAAATCAACATTGGTTTTTTAACCGGTTTTCCTTTTAGCTGTTATGACCGTATTAATACCAACATTGGCCTGTTTGACCAGTTGTTCACTACACTTTATCAACGTAGTGCATGTGGGACGTGGTGTGTCTTTGACAAGGCTTATCACCTAATGCTGTACTGCTCTGACTGTTCAGATTAGGTCTGGGCCTCCCTGACAATACCAAGTGGTCTAAACATTTGAAAACTCAATGATTGTAAAAAAATACACATACATCAATCAAAACAAAGGTAAGGTTGACAATACGCTTGTTTGTATTTGTACAATATTTTCTTTAATTCTTATAGACTCAATACAAATATATATATACAATTTTCTTTAATATTCCAGTATAGTTGTCATACATCAAATATTTGTGCATTTAATCTAGCATTAAGTGCAAAATAGTATTTTGACATTATTCAAGACAGGCCAAAAGAGCAAAACACTGTCAACAACTATTTTTCAATTTGTTACAGCAATTATGACAGAAAGTCAAGTCATTCTTCATAGAAAACCATAACCACAAATTGCCCTATTAGCATGGGTGGCGTGGTCCACAACAACACATCTTCAGTTCTTCTTAAAGAAAGAATCCAAGGGCCCCCCTTGGGGTCGGGGTCTTTTCGACTGGGGTCCAGAGTGGCCTTTGGACTTCGACTTCCCCCGGGTCGTCTGGTTCGTTGCGCACGCTCCCGTTCTGACGGGCGGCGGAGAGGCAGCGGACAGAGAGGAGCTAGTCGTGGTAGGACCCACGGACATCGTGGTGGTGGTGGTGGTGGTGGAGGAGGTGAAGGACTTTTGGAGGTCCAGGGCAAAGTGGTAGTCGCTGTGCTCGGGCATATCCCAGGCCAGCACCCGGTGGCCACAGCGCTCGCAGGCCACCAGGTCCTCCTTGTCCAGGCCGGCTCCAGGGTCCCCAGGAGTAGAGGGAGGTCCATCATCCAAACCCAGCTCTATGCTCAACTCTTGACACGCAGACGGGGGAGCGGGAGGTTGCGAGTTCTGCTCTGCCTGAAGGGATGAGGCAGCCACACCGACGATCTCTATTGGGCAGGTTGCAACACGTTGCCCCTTGTCAGCCTTGCTCAACGTGGTTGCCGTTTGTAACCGTCTCTCAATGCTTTTCCTTTGAAAGAAAGACGAGATGCCACCGTCAGAGCTTTTTGCCGGTGAGGTCAAAAGTGTGGCGGAGGAGGTTGGAGCTGGAGAGGTTGGAGCTGGAGACGCTGTCCCCAACTGATCGCTTTCGGCCGAGAAAGCCACCGAACGAGAAGCGGGCGGTGGGAGTAAAACCGCAGAACCTTCCTCATCTCCATCTTGATCCTTCCCTTCTTCTTCTCCTCCTCCATCTTCTCCTTCGGTCCTCTGCCTCTGTTTCTCAGCTGCTCTTTGGAACAGAGACTGGATCATGCCGGGTTTGCTGGAAGTAGCACCACCGCCGCTGCTCCTGCTTCTCAGCCCGGAGGACAGGAGCCCCCCTTGGGAAGCACTGGCAGGGAAAAGGGCCTGGGAGGAAGTGACATCACTGGACAGGAAGCCGGCTATCCCTCCTCCAGCTAAGGGGGTGTCGCTGAACTTGCTGGCGGAAAGGTGAAGCAGGGTGAGAGCTGGACTCCTGGAAAATAAAACCCATAAAATAGTTTAACTTACAGCACATGTAATAGATTATCTGTATTGCTATACGCATTACCAGTAATCTAGCATGCTTTTCATCCAAAACAGTGAATGTCACAGGTAAGTGGTTCGGTTAGGGCGTCCTGCTCTTAGAATGCCTACAGGTAGGCTTGACATTGGGGATCGAACCCAGTACCTTTCGGCTAGGAGCCGAACACCCTAGCCACTACCACTATCCTGCCCACCACAATACAATTATTCTACACAATACATTAGTTTACATTATAAAACATATAAACACACTACTACACGATCGATGTTATGGGTCTGATCATGACTACCATGCTGCCTGGTGGTTCCCCGCTGCGTTGAGACTCTTGATGATCGCGAAGCTGTCGCCGGATATCTTGGCGACGTCGTAGCGGACCAGCGCACAGCAGCGGGAGAAGCTGCTTGGCTTTTTGTCACCAAGCTGTCGGACGCCCACCGTCAACTGCCTGGCCACCCGCCCGTTCTGCCAGATGTCAGAAAGGCATACAGCGAAACAATAGATAATATCAATAATTAAATACTGGATTGAGGACTATTTGGTCATTTAGCAGACACTTTCATTTCTTTTGATACATCTTTAATTAGCACATGGGGATTATGCCTCTTGCTCAAGGATTCCTACAAGTAGACAGCAGACATTGAGGTTCAAACCCATAACCACAGCACTTACTACTCATCAGCCCAACAAATAGCCCGTTCCGATCTAAAGCCAGAGGAGAGCAGTTTGTTTACACTCACCATGTCTCGGTCCTTGGTCAATCTCTCCTCCAGCTCCAGGGCCAGCTGATACAGCCAGTGTTTCACCTACACGGGGTTAAATCTGTCACTCTAGGAGCCTATGATACTTGCCTTTAACCAGTCCAATTACATTTGTCCTAATTCATAAAAAAAAAAACTTGTTAAATGAAGTTCTGATGTCCAACCCTCGCCATGTTATTCTTTTCACTACATTTTAGAATAATGACAATAACAAAAATATATATTTTTCTAACCTGCTCAATCGTCGCTAGCGATGACTTTCCAGGGAAGTTTTTGCTGCAGCCAATGGACTTTGGGAGCTGCCTGGGTTTCACTGGTTCAAAATCAACCCCCCGCGACAAGTCATAGAGCCACTGACTGCAGAGATAAAGACGGCAACGGGTACTAAACAGAGGTTCAACAAATGAAGACTGTATCAAATGAACATGTGTGGTGTCAGACGGTGAGGTGTACTGTACATTTGTACTGTACATTTCCGGCTCTTACCCCGTTTTGTCTCCAAAGTGCTGTCCCAGCTGAGCCTTGGAGAACTGGGTGAGCTCTCCCATGTTCTCCACACCGAGGGTCTCTGTGACGGACACCCCCAGCTTCCCTCCCAGATTGCGACTGCATGGACAAAACCACATAACAAACGTCTGAACTGAAATATACCGTCTTTCGTTTCGGCTAATATCTATAAACAGATATCCAAGCATATAAAAAAATAAATGGTCATCAGGCGATAGCCGATGGGTTCCGAGACTGTTGCTCTCCACACGGACCGTTTACCTGCATGCAGCCAAAGCCCGCTCAAACGTGATTGGTCAATACTACTCGGAATACAAACGGAAACCAGAACGCTTCCGATACCAAAATCTTGTACCGTTGCCTACAGATTATGCATTCATATGCAGATATGTTGATAGAGATTATCTGAGCTTTAATCCCCCAGCCGTGCCGTGCTGACTGACAAAAGGTGTCCAACATGGTGAACATATTTCCCTCCTGTTAAGTAAGGCTGGAGAATGGTTTGAATTTCATTTCAACAGCACTATGCAAGTTTTCCCATTCCTCTAGTGGCTTGAGTTGTAGCTACTGTTATGGCTTTTCTTCTGATGACAGCAGCTACTGTTGTCTGATATTGGGATTACCGGTCAGCCTGGCTCCCAATTGGTTATCGTCTCTTCCATGTGACAATCCATACACTGCGTAAACTGGATGTCCTCTGGGTTCCCCCCACCATACAGGAAACCGGATAGTATATATTGAACGTGTTTAAAAGCTTATACGTCGTTTGACGATTTCGACGTCAGACGAAAGCAAGGGCTTTCGTCAGTGGGCCATAGGCTCATTCACCATTGTGTTACCTGAATTGGCGATAGATATTGAATTAACTGTCATTAATCAAAATTAATTTTTGGAGATCTCCGAGATTGCCACTTTAAAATAGAGAAAATAGTTCTGATATAATTGAGTAAACAGCTGCAGTAGAAATCTTACATTGTGCAGGTTTAAACATTCGAGTCAGTCTTGTTTCCCAACCCTAACTAGGTGGCTTAAACCATAAGCTTATTTCACGTACATCTGCATTCAACAATGGGTTCAACTGTATACTCACATCTTACTTACAGGTAGAGAGCTGAACAGCCCTGCCACTGAGTCCAAGGGCAGCACCGTTTGTCGGTTGGGCTTATTGAAAGCACAGGATAATTTGGCTAGAACCTGGAAAGGTGGGATAGAAAAAATTAAATTAGAAAAACAAATAAAATAAAATTACCAGTAACATTGTGTTCTGATTCCTATAGCTACTCTGCACTTTTTGATTGTCCTACGCCTCACTTGTAAATCACTTCAGATAAAACCATCTGCCAAAGGACTACATTGAATTGAATAATGGTCTCCTATGCATCTACAAACAGTTGTTGTTTTAATCTTAGTTGAATCTTGGCAGTTTCAACAAAAAGCACGGTCTCCCACCTTATTGTGTGATATTCCCGCCGAGCAGCGGAAGCCTGTGTGCTTCTCCACGGCCGCCCTCATCTCCTCCACAATGGCGGCTCCCACGGCTAGCTGGAGCTCTGCAGAGCCGCGGCCCTCGGACGGGGCTGGGGGGACGGTCTCCAGCCACTGTTGTAGGCCCCTGGACCGCTGCTCCTCTGGGGACCACAAAAAGCCGGTAAGGATGGAGGCTGGGGACCAGGGCTTAAATGACTTTTAAGAACAATCTTAACAAATGTAAATTGTGACATACAATACTATAGGAGGCAGGATGGTCTAGTGGTGAGGGTGACTCCCAGCTGAACAAAAGCCTCTGCTAAATGACTTAATAGTAGGCTAAATAGTATAGGGCATATAGAGGCAACTAAAAACACACAGTTAACAACAATTACGATGGTTACAAATAATACAGGCAACCACTAAAAACATAACATCTTGAGTAAGAGTAGCCTACTATCCTTCGCAGTGTCTTTACTCCAGGCCTTATGTGGGAGTGTTGAACTTTTTACACAGACTCAAATGTGGTCATTTAGCAGAGCAACCTAATAAACAGTTTTAATAATAAGTAATGTCTGTCATGTTGTATTTATGCCTAAAGGTAGAGTCAATTAGTGACCCATGTCTTACCTTTATCCAGGGACTCTGAAGACACTCCTTGCTCAGGTGAAGCCTGAGCAAGTGGAAACCCCTGGATGAAGGTAGTCCGCAGTAGGTCTGGATCCATCCGCTCCCCCTCCGTCATGTTCTTCAGCCGGAGTTGAACCGCATCAGTAAGATCCATGTACGCCTCGTCAATACTCGCTCTCTCGATGACAGCGAAGCGCGACATCACCTCGATCACTTCCACACTTGCCTCCCTGTAACTGAAACATGATTGGTGGTTGGTTGAATGACTGCCCTCCAGATTG
Organism: Molva molva; assembly: GCA_900323295.1. Lineage (NCBI taxonomy): Eukaryota > Metazoa > Chordata > Actinopteri > Gadiformes > Lotidae > Molva > Molva molva. Next base: position 8,774 of record OOFG01066252.1, on the reverse strand, counting down.
AACCATGATAATTGATGAACACATTACAACAATACTCACTGTGTGAGATCGGCCTTGCCGTGGGACTCTCGGACCCGTGCCACACGGAGGTCTGGGCACAGTTTCTTTGCATCGTCCGCCCACATGTTCCGAGTGACACCGCACGCCCTTGCCTCGTAACTCACAGCTATAATGCTATACAAAAACAGAACGACGTAATTTAAAACCATGTTGCATATGCATGACGCATATGTACATTACAGTTTCACATGTCGTTTCAAAGGATATTTGAAAATCACTCATAACAAAATACAAACAATCATCTTCTTTAAAATGTTGGCGAATGTATCACATTCTAGACAAAAACAAACTGACAGTATCCCACTAAAACTAGTATCTTTTTGGTAAACCATTTGGTGTAATGACTCCATAAAGAAGCAGATTTTCTGACAAACTGGCTTTTTTTTGTCTGTTTCTGGATTTGCCCATGGCTATGCAGAAAGATAATATTCTTCACTAACTTGAACGCATCTGTGGCTGCCTTGGGCTTTTTTTGCTGGTTAACAGCACTTCGATGGGTTGATTGTTCGAATACGTAACGTTAGGCTTTTATTATGGCGTTTTAGAAATTGTAGAAACTCACCCGCCTCCCTTCCATGTTTTGTATTGTGCTACCACACAGGGTGTATTCTTCAAAGCTGGGTTGATTCTCTGTTCAACTTGCACGTAGAAGCAATCCATGTCTACCAACGCCACCACCCTGTCTTTTCCATACTCCATCAATGTAGAATCAATCAGCATCAACACTATGTATCAACGTTATCCGAAGATACGAAATTATATTTTACAGACTGCCTTAAGTGCAATAGAATCCACCCCCATCTTCAAAATTCGCGCAGTACTCAGGCGCCTGAAAAAGACGTCATCAAAAATAAACGAAAAAGAGCTGGCCATTGCTTCTTTCTTTTTGCGGGTACATGGAAACGTCACTGGTCACGACTACTACAGGACACGCCTACTACATGACACACCCACTTCGCTGTGCCGCCCTCATTTGGCTCAGCTCAGCAATAAGAGCCGGCTCTTTCGGCTCCCAAACAAACGGCTCTTCATTTAGTACCACTTCTGGCTTTTATAATTTAGCCAAATTTAGCAATGTGTTGACCTATGATTGGTATGTGTGCACATATATCACTTAAATTATTCAATGCAATTATACCAAACCTTATTATTTCCAGAATACCATAATTTTACATTATGTTTGGTATAAAAACCTTAAATAATGTAAAAACATCAAACACTATTACACATGTGTACTGAACGATTGTTTTTTAGGAAAAGTCAAAGACTGGGGTACTTGAATATTTTATTAAAACAAAGTTGTTTGAACAGCCGCAGGTACCCTGTGGCGGTTCTAGTGCGCGTGGCCGAGCAGTGCGGCAAAAAGATCTTCCTATTATTCTGTATTGTAATAATTTACAAAAAATGATTACATCGTTCACTTAAAGAAGCCGGCTCATAGAGCCGACTCGCTCGCGACCGACACATCACTACAATGTATTCCTGCGATACAAGAGGCTGCAGTTTCAGCACCGCGTTCCTAGGACCCGCTTTTTGGGTTTTTTTGCCTTTAAAGGAGAACTTCAGGATTTTTCAACCTCGTCGCTATTTTCCGTTAATTTGAAGTCTAAGGGAGTAATGCGGACAACAATTTATGAGATTGATCCAGTATTGAATGACAACGATCCAGCAGTAGCCTAATCTGTGAAACGGGCTGCAATGTAATCCTTTTGGGAAATAGCTCCCCGTCAATGTGCATACTCTAAAGTGCTTGTTTTTGCCATTGACAGGCTCAGATTATATTATAACATTATGGAAAGGATCCCTACAGAGAAATACAACTTTTTTCTTTACCTTTCGCTTGATCCGGTCTGTTTGTCATTGTGTCCAACCAAGTCTTGCTCTAGAAGTCTCGCCCTCTCGTTGTTGCAGAGTTGTTGTCCATATTAGTTCCTAAATTAATCGCAAATAGTGTCCAGGTTGAAAAGTCCTGAAGTTCTCCTTTAAGACGTTGCAAATTATGTTTAGGTAAAGGTCTACATTAATAAATTGGTAATTTTATATGGTTCGATGGTAAAGTTTAGGTGTTTGGTTTGAAATGGTTAAGTTTAGTAATTAGGTTATGTATGGTTAACTTTAGGTATTAAGTCAGAGATGGGTTAGGGTTAGGGTTAGGGTTAGTTATGGGTTTGGGTAAGGGTAAGTTTAAGTATTTTTAGATATGGTTAAGTTTAGGTATTAGGTTAGAGATGGTTAAGTTAAGGTTTTAGCTTTTAGGTTAGATATGGTTAAGTTTAGGTATTAGGCTAGAGATGGTTAAGTTAAGGTTTGAGGTTAGAGATGGTTAAGTTTAGGTATTAGGTTGGATATGGTTTAGTGTAGGGTAAGGGCTAGGGTTAGTTTTGGTATTTTCAGGTATGGTTAAGTTGAGATATTCTTGCAGTACTCCCGGCCCGTTAACACGTGCCAGGTAGACCTTTCTCATGGCTGTGATTGGCTGGGTAGCAAATAATAGCCTAAAAATAATACAATTAACAATAAAACAATCTACATGGTGTGATCATAGTAAATACATCTGTTTTATAGTAAAACAAATGTATTTTATAATATAATAACTACCTACTTATATAATAAGGAAGTTGCATTCTTGCCAAAAAATGCCGAAATAGAACATCATTAGCTACTATTACCTCAGAAGCCCATGTGACGCACTTTCTTTTCTTTTCTTGTCACAAACGCTCACAAAGGCACTCGCCTCCAATCTACCGACTTTGTGCACATGGCTCCTTTTCTTGGTATCATTATAACCTCTGTGGACTTACAGGTCAGTAGCATCCCTTGAGTTTGATATAGGCACATTTGATAAATCTCTTGAGAGACTATTTTAGACCATGATGTTAATTGTGATGATTCTTTGGGATCTTCATCCATACTGGTAGGCCTATTAAGCCTAAACAGTTGTGTCTGTTTGTAATTTATTTTTGCATGTTTTATTTTCCCCCGCTCTATTTGAAACGATGCATGTGTGGTTTGTGAATAGGAACTCACGGCATCACTACGGTGAGTGAAGTGTCCGTGAAAGTAGGGGCCACGGTTTCCATTCCATGTCTCTATGAACCGAAGCATAAGAACCGTGTTAAGTACCTTTGTAAAGGATACTATTGGAGTTGTTGTTCTGTAGAAATCACAACCAACTCCAAGAGTAGTTCTCCAGAAGGCCTGTACACAATCTCTGATGACCCGGACCAAGGGGTCTTCACCGTAACCATCACAGGCCAAGAGGAGGGAACGCAAATCTACTGGTGTGCTGTGGAGATACCTGGAATCGCCCCGGATGAGAAAACATATTTCCAACTATTAGTGTCCAAAGGTGAGTGTGTTTCATTTTATACACTTAGGTGGGTGGGTGGGTGGATGGATGGATACTGTATTAAACCCTATCCCAATACTTTATTCATAACATTAAAAAAATGTTAGTTGCTGTATTTATATTGTATTATTATTATGTTTAGGCCTACTATATGGTAGACCTTAAAGTACTGTGAAAATATATGTTGATTGAATCCAAATGTGCAAATGTACATTGAAACACAACTATTAATAGCCTTACCCTAAACTATAATGTGCACTCAATTTTAAATCTTTCGTGGCCAATGAAGATTTCCATAGGATTTAAATTGTCTTTTGTAAGAAGGTAATTTGAATGCTCTCGGATAGAAGTTATTTCTCTTTCAGGCATGTCCAGTCTGTATGTGGATCAACAGGAAATAACAGGATTTGAGGGAGATAGTATAGAGATCAGATTTCACTATGAAACACAAGGCAAACCAATAATAGGATGGTGCAAACTGGGCCACTGCAAGGAGAAACAGGATGACTATATTGAAGGTTCAAAAGTCACAATCGATACAAGCAAACAAGACGTTTTTGTGGTGACTATGAGAGACCTACACATGGAAAGCAGTGGTTGGTATATATGTTTCCACGGACAACTAAATATGCCAATACATCTTAACGTTGCTGTAAACACAACGACAACAAATACTAGTACGTTTAAAAGTGTAGCGTCAAAAGGGATTTAAATAATGTTTTTGCCAAGTTGAAACATTTACACTTTTATACATTATATATTTAATCAATAACAGGAACTTGATTGATGACATTGAGTAATCTCACTTTGTTGTGTTATTACCACATTCTGTAGCAACCTCAAAAACGGTGACAAATTTGTCAGAAGATGTGTCCACCAAAAACATTACAGACAAGGAACATGTACCGAGGTCAGTTCCCTTTTGGTCTCCTCTGTGACCCAAATGTATCTTGCATTAGGCAGTATTTAATTTAAATGGGTAGAAATGTGTGTTGGTTGTAAAAAAATAAATACACATACAAATAGGGTTCAAGTTTTGTTTGTGTCAAGAACAGTTTTGTCAATAAAGAGTCTGAACATGTGTGCTTTTTCTTCTCCAGTAAATCCATTGACCTGAAGAACCTGCTCATGCTTTTGGGCAAATTGCTTGTTATTATATTAGTGCCTCTGTTGGTTTGGTGGATGTTCCACAGTACGTTGAAAGAAGCCTTTCCATTTCTTGGAACACAGGGTCTACAGGGTCAAAAAAATCCATACCTTGAAATCAAACCCAAGATCTGACCCAATAGGGGCACATTTGCTTGCTATATGTGAAATGTGAAATGCTATTTATTCTTCACTAGGCCTATGTATTTAATATGATGTGTTTGTATGCTACTTGTATGTACATCAGCCATGTCCTGTATAGACCTAATTGGTGTCTAAATGGCAACATGTAACCAGTTCCAAAATAAAGTCATTCTATTGTATTCTGCTATATTCTACTGTACTATATTCAATATGTAACTATATATATTTTGTATTATTTTGTGGCAATAACAACATTTTGGTGAGCGTGCTTTGCTCATTTGCTTAAATTCCTTATTTAAAATTCATTACTTAAATAATGTATTAATTTAGTAATCTGATACCAAACGTAATAAATCACCTAGTTATTTAGGCCTATACATTTAGCAGCATAGCCTATTTTTTGCAAAGTTTTCCACTGCAGGCTGAAAATACAAAATAGTTATGTTGGCCACTAGCATATCATAATTTGGCATATTATATGCATATACATATCCTATACATACACTTTACATTCACATAGTTTGAAGAAAGTGCTCAGAAGTGCCATCTACCAGTGCGTCTACTCTTCCGCGATCCTCAGATGGGACAAGTCTACAAGCCGGTGAGAATAAAAAATAACCTGCAACGAGGCGTCGGCATTATCAGAAAGAATTTCTGCAATATGGATTCACGTGCCAAGTTAAAGATAACCTCGACCACCCACAATGTGTGATTTGCGGCGATGTTCTGGCGAATGAGAGCTTAAAACCTGTTAAAATGAAACGACGCTATGATGACGCTATGAAATCAATGACATTCTTTCTGCGAAAAGAAGCTGCCCTGCAAGGGCAAAAGACAAGGGATGGGAAAGCTACCTTGCCCACCAAAGCCTTGGCAGCTTCCTACGAAGTGGCCCACTTTATAGCAAAAGCACAAAAGCCACACACAATTGCTGAAAGCCTCATCCTTCCTGCAGCAATTGCGATGACCACCACCCTCTCCAATGATACCATGTCCAAGCGCATTAACGAGATCGCTAATGACATGAAATGTCAGATCATCGAGAGAGTAAAAAACTGCAGGTTTTCTTTGCAGTTAGACGAGTCTACTGACTTGATAAGTGTCGCGCATTTAATGGTGTTTATTCGCTACAGTTATGACGGAAAACTTCACGAGGACATGCTGTTCTGCTCTCCGATGGAAGGAAGGTGTACCGGTAGTGACATTTTTAAATGTCTTAATGGTTGGATGGAGGACGCAGGGCTGTATTGGGCCAACTGCATAAGCATATGCACAGACGGTGCCGGAGCTGTTGCCGGAGCTGTGATGTTGGGGAAAAATAAAGGGCTGAAAGCAAAGGTCCTCAGCGTTGCACCACACGTCAAGTTCACTCACTGCATTATCCACAGGGAGGCCCTGGCATCCAAGACACTTGAGCCCGAGCTTAAGACAGCAATTCAAATAGTGAATTTCATCAAATCGCGCCCACTAAATACCAGAGTCTTCGCCCTTCTCTATCAGGAAATGGGGTCTACACACGAAGCCCTTCTTTTCCATTCTGAAGTAAGGTGGCTTTCACGGGGCAAGGTTCTTACACGCCTGTTTGAGTTGCGAAGCGAGGTGCGCACCTTTCTCTCAGACGCGAACTCCCCTTTTGCGCACCATCTCACTGACTCGAAATGGATAGCACGTCT
>OOFG01066250.1:0-11438 GCA_900323295.1 Molva molva | reverse complement strand
CATAGGCATAATACATACTATCTCCTCTAACAGACGTGCATTTCAGTTTTCTCGAAGCTCTGCGGCCTGGTGTCTTCTACATGGCATCACTTGCTTCGGACAAGCATGGTCTTTGTTTTTGTTACCGTCACAGGATCTACCGCTAACACAGCTGAATACACATCCCTCGCCATGCTCCACCCCATAAGAAAACCTGACACTTTTTTTTATAGTGCTCCAATTTTACTTTGTACAAAAGAATACTGATAAAAAATAGAGGAAGAAGAGAGACATTCAGTGGCAGTGTTTTATGAATTTGGTCTAAGCTCTAAGTATGCTTGTGCCTTTGGAGGTGGTTGAGTGCTATTGAGATGTTTTTAATTTTAAAAGATGTAAATTAATGAATTAAATAATTTTAAAAATTGTGTTCTGTGTCTTTTTTTTCACCCTCCCCATTGACTTTGTCTTCTGATTGTATGCAGAAGAAAAGGTTTTTATGTTACACAATATCCTGTATGTCATTTGTTTTAAACTTTTAAACGTTTCTTCACAGTATGTGTTAAAACACCAGCATCCTGTGTTTAAAGTACAGATGCAGTTTGCTGACTTTAGGTACAATTGTGCCACACACATTACTCAATGTGTAGAGAGGTTGGAAATAATAAAATCAATTCTCATTTGGCCAAGATCGACACATTGATTTAAATGTATTTGTTTTTATTATTCCTACTTTGTAGTAACATGCAGGACATGTCCCAAATAATCACATTATGTTTGTATTTGTTAGCAGACTATGCATTACTGATTTGACCAACTAAATAATTCACAGTGAACCATACATATACACCTACTCTACATTTTAATATTAAACTAATCGTTTTGTAGAATTGAACCGGGACAGTCGTCATTGTAATGAATATGAGTTGTACATTTAAATGACACATGCGCATGAAACATACACATGACTGTATAAAACTAACTAGTTTCAAACATAACCGACAGGGGCGCAAGTGGTTACTTTCCTTGGCGGAATCCATTTTTGTGATGGGCGAAACCCGTCTCTGTGATTGGTCAAAATGTTAGAGTCAAAGGTTACGTATATTTGGCGCGGTTTGTGCGTGCCCAGTCAGACTAGTCCGGCGCGAAATAATAAACTTAGTCAAGCAAGTAATATTTTGATGTTAGCTGTTGGCATTGTTGGATATATAAGTTACGAATTTAACGTTTGTACTTTATGTTTTACGCCGGTGTCTTCTGTTGGGATAATGTTTCCACCGTTCTGTATATTAATTTGTTGAGCGTAAGATGACTAAGTCAGCTGCTTTGAGAGGGACGTCTAGCAAGTTATGGCTACGCTAATTCCTTGATTATTTTTCTTACTGGATTAGAACTCCGATATCGCCAAGAAATGGGCATCGCTATTATCGTTTTTTCAGAAATACGGAAACATAAATAAAGGGACAGAGACGGCAACGAAGCCACAGCATTCCGACTGGGTAAGTCGTCTTTGTATTTGAGTTGTTTCTTTTGCGGTCATTTGTTTATCTATGGCCACTCGATAAAAGCGCCTCTGAATTGTCAATACCAGGGATTTTCATCTTGTGAATGTATTTGTTGCATACGTTTTAAGTCAATACCATTGTTAACATCCAATATAATCATGCCAATTAGGAATATAGAATTACCAACAATAGTTGTTCCATTACGAATAGGACTATCTCAATAGTTAGTCCTGTAGTTTCTATCTCATCTAAGACCATTCAGACAACTGATATTCTTTGATGAAGCGTTTGTTTACTAATTTAACAACCTCTTTATCTCTATTTAGGTCCTCGAAAAACAATGGCTGGGGTTGTTGCAATGGCGGCTGTTATTGAGGACTTTGAGACTCAGGTATTTTTTTATTATTATTAACGATGTTCACACACGTAGCCTGTTTGTTGCTGTATTCTAAATCTCTTGTTTTTCGCCCAAACCTATTACTGCAGCCGTGTAAGAAACCCCGCAAAGATGGTGATTGCCCTGGTGCAAAGACAATCACAAACTACTTCTCCCCTGTTCCGAAGACCGTGGACAAGCATTTCTCTCCTCCTCGATCGAGCAACATAATGGACTACTTCAGTCGTAAACCTCCGTCCTCGTCCAAGGAGACAGGCAGCCCCCTGGAGCAGTCCAAGGAGAACTGTCAAAGGCTACAGTCCACAGAGAAGCAAGCGGGAGCGACACAGCTTCCTGCAAAACCTTCCCAGAGACAGACAAAACGTAAAAGCAAAGTTGCCAGGAAGCTCCAGAAAAACGAAGCCGTCACCAGTTCGGTCGATGAGAGCGGTGAGACGATGGGGGAACCTGTCAGAGGTCGCGATTCCCCCTCCATGCTGTGCAGCGATACCGGAGCTCTGCTCGACCAGCCCTGTGCTGAGAGTTTGACAGTTGACAAACTCTCAGACGGAGGTAACACAGAGACTTTAAGCGCTGGCCCGACTCAGAAAGACGGAAGTTGCAATGGTGGCCTCAAAAGTGGGAAACGTGCAAAGGTTAAGCCTAAGTCTAACGATATAAATGGCCTGTCGCCGGTAGGGCCCCTGAAAGATAAGGCGAAACCGGCGAGATCTCCCGCGGGTAATCCCAGGAAAAAGAAGACCAAGGAGGAGAAGCCACCACCAGCGGTGCCCGACGCAAAAGAGGCAGAGCAGTCCCTGTATGACGTGAGCATGGAGGTCAACGTGGACGAATACTCGCAACTTAACCACAGTACTGTCACGGTCTCCTTTGAGGACTTCCTACAAAGTCAGAACCAGGGGGACGGAGCAGAGGAAGTGGGGGATAAAGGGGAGGCCGTTTCGGAGGTAGAGGAGATAGACACCGGAGGCCATTTGGAAGTTGCTCTCACAAAGGAAAAAACTGAGACCAGTCATCAGAACATCTCTCCCCGGACCCTCACCTTTCAAGCGGAAGTGCACGCTGTCTCGATGGAGCCGGTGAAATCTGCCAAGAGACTGGCCTCCATCTTCACCAAAAGGAAAGAAGCAGATTTCAGCTTGTCCCCTCCAGCACCCACAGAGCACTCCCCTCCATCTCCTACTACTTTGCCTCCCAAGCGGAAATCCAATGTGGTTCTGCAAGAGGATGACCTGGAGCTCGCCGTGGTGGAGAGCGTCTCCACACCTAAATGCAGTCAGGCGGAGCGGAAGCAGTTCATGGCTGCCTTCAAGCGGCCGGGCCCTGATAGGGCCAAGCCAGGCAAGAGCCAGGCCAAGCAGAAGCAGCCCGCGGAGACGGCTGCCGATGAGGGGGAGGAGGAGGCCACGGTGGCGCCCCCAGGGACCCCTTCAGATGCCCCAGCAGCCGTAGAGGAGAACACCAGGGCCAAGAAGAAAACAGCGGCGAAGGGGAAGAAAAAGGCCTTGAAGAAGAAGGAGGTGACCCCCTCGTGTGCCCCTGCTGCCTCCACACCAGAGGAGGAACCCGAGGCTGCAGTTGAAAGGACTGAAGCCACCACCACAGCTGCTGGTGCTGCCGATGCCTCCACGCTGCCAGTGAGGAGGTCCAAAAGAGAGGCTTTACCCAGGCAGGCACCCGAGGCAGAGGGGGCAGCGCATGTCCGGACCTCCAGGCGCCAGCAGAGGGGAGAGATGGCGGACCTACCACAGGACAGCCCCCTTCAGATGTCCACGCCGAAGTCATGCCATAGGTCCAAGCACAGCATGTATAAGGCCGATTTGGTTTGTCCACCTGACAAGAGAGGAAGCCCGATCAGGTATTTTATTTGTTAATCATCACATGTTGTTGGAATTGTAAAATATGGAATTCATAGGGTCATCCAGGCTGTAACAGATTCATTTTTTTTATGAAATGAAATGAATATGATGTAAAATGTATATATGGTTTTCTTTGCACTTTTAGGATCAAATTTACCAGAATTCAAAGAAACGCGTCGAAGGGTCGGACTGATTTGGAAAAACCCAGTCCTCTTGCATCTACGGTAGGGTTATATTTTTATACCTTTATGTCATACCTCCATATCACAAACACATTCCCAAGCAAGCTAACATCCCATGATTGCATTCATCTCATCTAGACACCAGTTGCATCCAAGAAGAAGACCCGGGTGGAGAGGGCCAAGGTGATCCAGCAGCAGAGCAAGAAGACGGCGATGCTGGCTGAGGAAAATACCTCTGTACGGCGCTCCTCCAGGTCACAGGCCATCACCAGCAAGGCCTACGTTGAAGATGAGGTACCGTCTATCAGTAGCGCCAGGCGATGGTTCAGTGTAAAATGCAGATGTTTATTACTTATTGTTGATACAGATGTGTTTTGTACCACCATTCCATCTCAACACTACACATTCATACACTGCTTTGATTTTGTATTCTATTGTGTGCGTGATTGAGCTGTTTTGGGTAATGTAAGGTGTGTGTTTGTTAGGATTCACTCATATACATGGAGAACGCCCAAGCGACTCCAACTGTTTCTGAAAAGCCACCCAAGAAAAAGTCCAAACAACGGCTACGCAGCCTGAATGATGTTCTGGGGAAAGCTACAGCTCAAGGTGGGTCTCTTCTGATAACAACAGATAACAAAAAAGCGGACAGTGCCGTTTAACTTTAACCTCATTAGAAACGTCAAAGTTGTTCTGAGTAACTCCCATTGCACAAGCACTTATTGATAATTTTGCAGACAAGACTCCCAGTTTCATACTAATCTTCTCCCACTTGTTGATTATCAAAGTGTTTTAACTGTGTAGTTAATTTTTATAAATAGCATCAATGCAGTCTTGACTGGACACTTTCCCAGTGGAGTGAATGTAAATGTGACTCAAGGTGCTGTCTTGTTTTCTTTCAGCCTCCAAAGTGGCACCTCTGTTCCAGGACAGGAAGTTGGGAAGGCCGTCGGCAGTGGGGTCCATATTCGAAGAGGGCAGCCGCGAGGGCTCGGAGAACTCCCTGGATGACGAGGTGTGCCGCGCCCGTCGCCAGTTCCTCAAGAGCGGCCTGCCAGACTCCTTCAAGAAGCTCATCGTCAAGACTTCGGCTACCATGGAGGCCTACTCCCTCTCCTGCTCCTCCTTCCATCCTGTGGTGCACGTGCTGCAGACTCCTAAGGGTACAGCCTCTCCTTCTCCTCACCAGGGCTCCTCCATCCCCCAACAACTCCTCACTACCCTAATAAGATGGCTCTTCTGTCTGCCTCCCTCTATAAAAAAATTAATTTGCTTGTTCAGTAGAGCTGGCGTCGTTGTCAACCTGAAGCCATATCGATATCTAGCTTTATCCATATCTGTAGCGCTTACATTCATTGGAGGAGAATCAGTAAGATGCCACAAAGGAAAATAGTATAGCAATAGCTCATTGTCGTTGTTTGATACACCAGCCAGCTGTATGCATGACTGTATATTGTTGTGTGTTTTAACAGATTGTCCTCTCTGGAGTTTACCGTGGCCTGTGTCCTCCTCCCTGCGTTCTGTGAAGGACAGCTGGTGTCTGCCGTCCAGCTCCGTCCTAACTCATGAAGGCCTCCTTCAGCTTACCACTGCACCGGCACAAAGAGCCTTATGTGATTGGGTAGGTTGACATTACATATACGTTTTGACATTTCATTTATACTCTCCGTATCTTTTTTTGTTCATGCACGGCAACTATAAATTTAATAAAGTATTTAATATGAAGCTCAGAAGGCTTCTCTGAGTCTTCTTTGCCTGTGTATTGATTATATATTGCACTTGGCACTGGACTAATCTAGATATGTATATAGCTTAGGAGAGAGTCCTTCATTTCTGGGTACCTTGACGATTTTTTGGTAGTGGTGAATGGTGCAGTCCATTTGCCATTTGCAAATTCAGCTCAACTTTATTTGTGTAGCACATTTTATATATCTTGTATTTCAATGGGCTATACAAAGTAAAACATGCAATAATTCTGATTAACATAATAAAATACAATTGTAAGTGTTTGTTTAACAATCCAAGTAAAAGTAATCAAATTTAAAAAGCTAATGGCCCTCATGCTTCCCCCAGGGTTCTGGCCAGAGGCCGGAGCTCTCTGACCAGGTCCGTCAGCTCCTCATGGAGGAGGTCAGCTCCTCCAATCCCTCCTTCCCCGCCCAGAGGTTCCTCATGCGCTTCCTCAAGAGACGCGACCACCATCTCCAGCAGACCACTGCCACGGGTCAGTAAATAATACCAATCATTTAAATGAAAGTTGATTTATATGGCACCTTTCAAAACGTGTTACAAAGTGCTTTACATTATTAAAAGACGGACTCTTAGAACCGTATGGTGTACGTAATGGTAAGAAAATGGAAGAGGAAATACTAGGCTAGAGCAGCATCGATGGACATTATTCCGCTTTGTTCTCTTCTTTGTTCTTGCTTAATAGAGAACCAAGTATCATGTATACATGTGATGAAAAAAACACTACTACTGTTTAAGAGTGTTCATCAGATAAATCATAATTATGCAATGTATATTTTGATGTAACAAAAGATTCAGGTATGTCGGCCATTTCTCTATCCTTTACTATGATAATAATACAACCATATTACTATGTTATTCTTGGAGAACTAAGTGCTCACAAGCCAAAGAACATTAAAGCAACACAAAAAGTGAAATGTGATCATGTGTGTGTTTCAGAAACGCCAGGATCTTTAGCAGAACCGTTGGGGGGGAAGAGGAAAAGGGTGACTGAAGGGGAAACCCCTGGGAAGCTGGCTAAGAAACAGAGGTCCGTCTGCACCGAGGAAGACGAGCAACACGCCATTCCCACACCAGAGCCTGAGCACCCCAAGAGGGGAGGTTGTGGCAGGGGTGGTCGTGCCCAGAAACGCAAGCTGCAGAAGGAGGAACAGGAACTGAAAGCGCATACTGCATTGGAGACCGCTTCTACTCCGGCTCCTGCCCAGATGGGCTCTGTGATTGTGCTGGACGACTCTCCTCTGGCTGGCAGCAAGGAAGGTGAGCGAGGCGGTCCATCTTTCCTCCACATTGAGGGATGGGACTTCACAATACTGATGTACTCTTCCTCATTCTTATCAGTTGACCAGTATTCATCATTAAATGCAATTGATTAGATCAGAATATCGTTAAGTTTGCAGCCTTTCACACTTATTTGATCTTGATTGTTTGTGTTTCCCAAAATGATAAATGGTTTTGGTTGTGGACACAGCAGTGCAACAGTATTTATAAAGAGGCCAGAAAATAATCAACACTGTATCCCAAATTTAAAATGAAAACGTATAGCTGTAGTCCACTGTTACTTTAAGTTCAGTACACAAAAATGATATTCTCCTATTCTGATACAAATCAGAGTGCTTGCAGAGAAATGTAAAGTGTTGTGTTAAGTTGTTTTAAAAAACGTTTCTAGATGTAATGAAGGAGGAGCTGTTGTGGACTGAGAAGTATCAACCTCAGCACTCCAGCGACGTCATCGGCAACACCGCCTCAGTCAGGAAACTGCACAGGTCAGTTGATGGGCTGCGCGGCCTCTGTCTGCTCTACCTCTGTCTGCTCCATCTCTGTCTGCTCTACCTCAGCCCATATGTCCACCCTACTTCTGTGTACCAGTGTGTCACTAAAGCACAGACAACAGACTAGCATTGTCAGTGGTGAAATGTACAGGAAATCTCCCTTTTGGCTGTAGGCTGTAGATAAGTCGTTCTTTAATCTAGAGATTAGTTATCCTATGCGTCACAGTCAGCGCTTTATCACAGCTTTTTCTCATGGAGCTGGGCTTGGTTCTGTTAAACCGTTTAACTGTTAATTTTAGAATTTGGCTAACATTATACTAACAACCCTTCTATGTCAGGGACTCCCCCAATGTCAATGCTGGGGTGCCACGATCATGGTTCTGCCACTCATCCAGTTAGTAGGAGTACTCTGACATCACTGAAGTGAAGCCATCTGAGCTGTTGTCTGTCCTCCAGCTGGCTGAAAGAGTGGAAGCTACGCACTGCCCGTGAGGAGAGGAAAAAGCAGAAGGAGACCAGACCAGAGGAGGGCAGCAACGGTGAGAGAAGCAAACCTTCTGTTTTCTACTTTTACCTGACATTTACCCGTCTCCTCTTTTACTGCTCTCCACATATGCCATTGTTGTACTGCTGTGGGTTGTACTAACGGAAATATAATATATACACTTAAAAATACTCTATTACAAAATACTGTCACAAGGACTTAAACACCCTCACGTCTGGTGGTAAGGACCTTTTATATCACAAACCGCCCAGTAACGCCCGGTGGTCCTTTCTGTGTTGTCCTCCAGACTCGGACTGGGACTGTTGCGAGGACTCCTCCCAGGAACAGGAGGACATGCTGCGCAACACTCTGCTGATCACCGGACCCACCGGGGTGGGCAAGACCGCCGCCGTCTACGCCTGCGCCCAGGAGCTGGGCTTCAAGGTACGCTCAGCAACTGCATTTTCCTCAATGGCTGTGGTGGTCCCAATGTCATGATGGGAGAGTAGTCTTCCTCTGTGTTCGCTCTGCATGGTTCGTCACTATATAGTGATATTTGCCAACATTAAACAGCTGTTCCGTAACAAACAGAGCTTGACAGGTTTTATTTAATGTAAAGCACTCTCAAAGATCTGTTATGGAGACCAAGACAGCCATGTGGATCCAAAATGGCACCACTTTTCTTAATGCTTTACGCTGCTAAGAAAAAACTCTACATGGCATCTTAGTGTAGTCTTTAACATTATATTCAGGGTAGGGGGGCAGCAGTTTTTCCCATACATGCATCCAGTAGTGGGACAGCTCCACCACTGGATTACGAGCACCACTGCAATCAGCCCTGCAGAAAAACAGCTGTAGATCGCTTTTGATGCAAGTGTCTGACATCATCCTCCTCCTGGTAGGTGTTTGAGGTGAACTCATCGTCCCAGCGTAGTGGCAGGCTTATCCTGTCCCAGCTAAAGGAGGCCACTCAGTCCCACCAGGTGGACATCCAGGGGGTCAACGCCCACAAGCCTACCTACTTCAACAGCTACAGCACCAGCAGCCCCACTGGATTCACCCGGCCCGGCTCATCCCCCAGTAAGAACCACAGTTGGTCAGGGCGGCAACCATTAACTCTGGTTGATTAGACAAGATAAGATGTTCTCTATTAATCCAAGACGTTTGCTTTGTTTTCATCAAAGTAATAAAAAATATATATACTAATTATTAAAAACGGATACTTTGTTTAGTGTCTTGTTAATTATTTATACTATATCTTATTTCAATTATTATTATAAATGTATAAAATGTGCATTGGCTAAGAAGGATCTGATGGAAATGATTTCTCTCATCCTCATAGGGAAGGTGAACTCTCCTCGCAGGGTGGTCTCCTCCCCCAGTAAGCACCCCCAGTCCCCGAAGGGAGCAAAGCGGGGTTCCCTGGCCCCGACTTCCCTGGCCAGCTTCTTTAAAATGGGACGACCTAGTGGCAAGACGGAGGCGGCCATGTCAAACAAGACAACTCAGCCTACTGGTAAGATGCAATGCCTCTTTAAGCACGAAGACTGCTGCTGTCAAATGCCAATAACTCTACTACTCTACTCTGAAACCATAATAATGATAGCAGTGTACCATTGGGAATTGAACCCCAAACCCTGGCTTTGTTAATGCCACGGCTCTACCCAATTGAGCTTCAGTTACACAACGAGACATTACACCAGATCATAACACCATTTACTCTGCCCTCCAAAGCGGCTCCAAAGAAATCCATAAAGCCCGCTGAAGATCCCAGTAAGATGAAGGAGCCGGTGGCAGCCAGTGATGCCGGCGGCGGCGTTAAGGAGTCGTCTGGCAGCGGCGAAGAGCAAAACAAGAAGACGGCCACCTCGCTCATCCTCTTCGAGGAGGTGGACGTGATCTTCGATGAGGACTCTGGGTTCCTGGCAGCCATCAAGACCTTCATGACTACCACCAAGAGGCCGGTCATCCTCACCACCAGCGGTCAGTAGATGGTTTAGTACAGTGTTTATGCTGCTGTCCCCACAGTGGTTAGTAGATGGATTAGTACATTGTTTTAGGCTGCTGTCCCCACAGTGGTTAGTAGATGGATTAGTACATTGTTTTAGGCTGCTGTCCACACAGTGGTTAGTAGATGGATTAGTACATTGTTTTAGGCTGCTGTCCACACAGTGGTTATTAGATGGATTAGTAGTGTTTTATGCTGCTGTCCCCACAGTGGTTAGTAGATGGATTAGTACATTGTTTTAGGCTGCTGTCCACACAGTGGTTAGTAGATGGATTAGTACATTGTTTTAGGCTGCTGTCCACACAGTGGTTATTAGATGGATTAGTAGTGTTTTATGCTGCTGTCCCCACAGTGGTTAGTAGATGGATTAGTACATTGTTTTAGGCTGCTGTCCACACAGTGGTTAGTAGATGGATTAGTAGTGTTTTATGCTGCTGTCCCCACAGTGGTTAGTAGATGGATTAGTAGTGTTTTATGCTGCTGTCCCCACAGTGGTTAGTAGATGGATTAGTACATTGTTTTAGGCTGCTGTCCACACAGTGGTTAGTAGATGGATTAGTAGTGTTTTAGGCTGCTGTCCACTAGGGGTGGGCGATATGACCTAAAATTTTTATCACAGTATTTTTTTCCATTTTTGCGGTGACGGTATTATATCACGGTATTACAAAAATAAAACTACTTTTATGCACACCGAACTTGACCGCTGTCAAGGAAAGTGGATTTTTTGCCTGATTCACGTCTTTCTTATCACTCCGCAAGTAGTCCGGTAACTTATCAACCCCAGCGTGTCCGGTTGCTAAGCGACGTCAACGTCTTTGGCGGACTATTTCTCTGCTGATCAACACTACGAATGGTAATTGTAAAAAGACACCGTGTGAAGATATTTTTTCGTTTTGGCAAGGAGCCGTGTAATAAGCGGGATAATGTATAGAACGTCGCCGGTCATTATCAAAAATAATACCCTTCAGGGCGCAGGGTGAAGGGTATTACTCCGCTTCGCGTCGGGGTCCGGTTCGCCCTGTCGGGGCTTATTTTCCCGATAATGACCGGCGTTCTGTACATTATCCCTTACATAACAGCTCTCTCTCTCCCAACAGTCTTGGCTGCGCACTCTCATCCAAATACGTATTGTTTGCGGCGGAGGAGGGGGTAGATATAAAGACCGGACGAGAAACTGACGTCGCTGTGCTGTCCTCCTTCTTCTTAATTGAAGGATCAGGCAGAGAAAAGCTCTCTCCTGCTGGGCTTTCATTAAAATCAAATACATAAAAATGTCGCCGCCGGTCCAGATGTGTCAGGTGTGCGCGAGAGACATACGAACGTTCGCTTACCACTTTTGTAAATGCCATATATACAGTACATTCGGATCGCATGATAGGAATAGACCTATTCCGATTAGAAATCTAATCGGATCAGAAGTGTCCATGTAAACGCGGCTAGTGTAGGTTTGTAATGATAGTTCATTAGTGTTGTGGCCATGGACGTTTTATAAAAAGTCTGTGCGAG
>OOFG01066238.1:0-11417 GCA_900323295.1 Molva molva | reverse complement strand
CTTTCCTTCATGTTGTGTCATTGTCATAGGCCACATTGAGTATGTGAGTGATGAGTCCCTACGGTCCACACTGACCTGGGGTGAAGGCCTTCCAGTCCTCTGCTCCCTCTGCTTGGAACTGCCTGGACAAAGACCTGAACCTGGAGGAATAGTTCTCCCTTGGTGAATTCAAATCCCTCTCAAACCAACACGCCAGCAAACACCTCTGGGAGTTGAATCTGTTTTAGTCATTTTAAAACAGATCTTAACTTTCTGTTGTGTGTATGTTGCCTGTCGTGTGTTAAACATGTTACATGTATCTTTTTTGTCTTTTAATAACATGATACATGTTTTCTGTCTTTACTTTTTATGTTGTTATAAAATGTAACAGTCTGGCTGTTGCTATCTTTCCCAGGTCCCACTCAGAAGATCTATACAGAAACTGTGTAAAGTGAAGTAAAAAACGAAATGAAAATATATCATACAGTAATCATTAAACGAAAGTATGATAGCAAACACCTTAATCATCTTCACAATAAAAACAGCAAGATTAATTTTTAATTGATATATTTGCCATCTTTATATATTATCAATAACTAAGTCAGTAACTCAGTCAGAAACTGTCTGAATGACTGATGTATTTACTGATCAATAAATATACAAAATATGATTTATTCAATATTGTTCTAGAGTTAGCCTTTACCTATCACTGTATTTGTTTGCTGATGTTCATGAGTAAAATGATATATGATAGATGAGATTGGTTTGGAGCTCCCCCTCTGGAGGGTTCATGTTATAACACCTCATGGGTGAAGGGTTTTTGTTCATCCTTTACAACAGTTTGTAACACTGTGGCTCTCTGGCACAGTAATACACAGCTGAGTCTCCAGGCTGCATATTTTGTCCTTGCAAAGTAACTGTGTAACTGGAGCCGTCAACGGCGAGACTGAATTGACTACTTAGGGAGTCTTTCTGGTGTTTGCCCCCAGTATAAATCATGCCAATCCATTCCAGACCATTTCCATCAGGTTGTCTGATCCAAGCTGTCCAGTAGCTACTCACAGAATAAGAGACCTGACAGCGGATGGTCAGAGGTTGACCAGGTCGGATAGTCAGAGACTCAGGCTGATTAAGCTGTTCACCAAAAAAAAAAGCCTCACCAGAGCCAGCAGCCAGGAGCAGCAGCAGTACAGCTACAGAGAACATGGTTTGTGTTGAAGCTGAACTGGAGGAAGATGTCCTGTTCTCCACTTGACAACTTATAAGGCTGAGCGAGAGGAGAAAGACCCACAGTCCTTTTTGCATAATTCGATGAGGCGTCACATGGTGGTTGAGATGCTACGTGACATGGGGGACAGGAATTGGGAAATGGAACAATCACAAACACTATTTTTCATATACATTTCATATATCTCAATACATTTCTCACACAGCAAAGCACCTATAATACATACAAATAATATATCCATCTTAAACTTCAGTTCAATATCTACATTACCATTTACCACAAAAAATGTTTTCCATATATTAAAGGACATTGTGAATATGTGTTTTAAAGATGTTTATACATTTAATACATACTCCACCTTCATTTTACCTGTGACTTCACTAACTATAATTATCGACTCATATTCAACGGCTGTTTCAAAAGCCATTTCAGAAACTGTTCAATTATATTGAAATCATTCGTAGTTGAATCAACAACGGTTTTAACTATAAATGAATATCCCTGGTCTTGTCTACTGTCTGGTGCGACTCAAATTAGCCAGCTAGGTGAAAGCATGCATCAGGCAGGTCTTGTGATCGTTGGTCAATAATTCATGTCTCTAAAACCACTAATAGATAATACAAGTGCTTCTGACCAACTAGCGCTCCTGGCTCTCACCGCAGCCTTGACGGATGCAGAAAATCACACGGCTCTCTTTTCAAAACCTCCTTTCTGAGGTTAAGTCACAACACAAAACGCACTGAAGACGTAGTTATTTATTATTTATATATTAACGTCTTGTCAGTGTCTCATCTCAGAATTCTTTTTAACAGCATGCACATTTTCATATTTAATATTTTAAAACAAACATTTTAAAATAAATCTACTGAAATGTCTGTTGAGTCATTGCAAGGCATACGACAGGATATACATTGCTTGTCTATGCAAACTACTTAGGCCTACTGAAGTTATTCATATCTTATATTCAGCTTCCTCACTTGATTGTATTGAATGTCTGCTTCTCTAAAACAGGCCACAAAAGAACACCTGTTTGTAAATGGGAAAATCCTGATTTGAAAATCAGTATGCATTTTATTCTCAGTGTTTAACACATACGGATGTCTAGATCATATAGGCCTATTTAAAAATGAAATACATAAAATTAATAAAAATGTTTATACATGACTTATGCCATACAATCTCTAATCTCTATCAGATCAACGTTATGGACGTTGATCTGCCGTGGTGAAACTACAACTTTCCGAAGATGGACTACTAAAAGCACATGTTAGATACTTTGCATACTTCATGTTGCTTCATGCATGCTATATAAACGTGGAAAATATAACTTCATTACCAAGGATTTTAAATAAAAAAAGGAATATAGGCTCCCAGTCATAAAAGTGAAAGGAAATGGTTATCACATTGCGAATGGTTTCTCACATTCAACCTCCTGTCCACTCATATTTATCGACATGAATCCCAGTTATCCCATTAGTATGATTGTATGACAATAATTTTCGGTCATGTTGATCGTTTGTTTTCGTGAACGTCCGATTGATAAATGTTGTTAAATGTTCCTGCCGCAAGGAATTGTGGGACGGCATTATCTCCTTTCCTTTCGTAAAGGATGGTCCAGTGTACCCTATACTCGATATACTCGATAAGAAAGGAAGCATTGAAGCACCTTTCCTTAGCATTTTATTCTAACGTAGCCCAGCAGCTACTGTATTATATAGATAGACTGCATAGAGCCTCAGCTGGAAACCAAAAACTGAAGAGTGGGAGTTTTGCCTTGTTTCCTGTTTTGTTAGGGAGATATTCTACTGAAGAAAACTCTTCTTATAAGTGTATTTCTACAGTGGACAGTCTACACGGTGTTGATTTGTTTTTTAACAATTTACTTCTGCTGGCCGAGTTTGTGTTTGCCAATTACGCGCTTAAAGATATACCCCTCCAGCAACATGATTGGTCTAAACAAATATGGCGCGAAAGAAAGTGAAATGCCACTGTGGGAGTGTGTGTGGATGATGGCTGGTTTAAGCAGCCTCACCTGGCCGAGTCTGATTGGACTCTGGAGCTGGGTGAGGCTGAACACCTGTTGCACATTGAGTAATCAGTGTGCACAGGTTAAACCAGCCATCTCCTGATAGCCACCACCCAGCCTTTTTCCCAACAGCGCAGTGGAGCCCAACGGAGGACGGGGGAGGCAGCACAGCAACTGCAATAGGCAACCGTCTGCGGCTAGCCGCCCCTGGAGTCAGCCTGCAGCAGCCCAGGCCAAGCCACACTCATCCCAGGGCCCCATGCTCCATGAGGGAGATGGGGAAAGGCCCTGTCGCCCTGGGAGAGGGTGGCCTTTCCACAGGCTGTTTCCGGCCCTCGGAGAAGCTACCACCGCAGCCCAGTTGAACCTCAACCCAGCCTGTCCAGACAGCCCTGCCACGTCCGCCGAGAACTCTGCCAGTCAAGGCAGCAGCCCAGGCCTCCGGTCTCCAGGATGGAGGGGGAGGGTGGGTTGACGGGTCACCCTGGGGAGGTGTGGGGACAATGGGGTTTGGGGGTTGTGTTTTTTATTTTAGGTATGGTAACCCTGGTCAGGGTCCAGTTTATGTATTTTATTTTGGGTGGGGGTGTAGGCTTCGAGGGACTCTCCCCAGCCTCCATTTGGTGTTGGGTATGTGGGAGTGTGTAGATAATGACTGGTTTAAGCAGCCTCATCTGGAAGAGTCTGATTGGACTCTGGGGCTGGGTTAGGCTGCACACCTGTTGCACAGGTGTAATCAGTGTGCACAGGTTAAACCAGTCATCTCCACACACAGAGTGGAGCACCATTGTCATGTTCATTTACTGCAACTTTTACAATAAACTGGATTTCTAACCTCACCCTGTGTCCTTGTCTGGAGGAGCCCAATACAAGTCACCTAGGTAGAGTGTAACAGCCATCTAGGTGGCGTGTAGCAATGGACCTTGTTACAGCCACGTTCACTTAGATTTGAGCTAATATTTCTGAGACTAAACACCCTTTGCGACACTGGTCAACTATGTGCCCACATCGTTTATTACTGAAACATATTCATTTTGTTTAGGTCAAATGAGGCAATTGTTGATTATCAACAAAAATTGTTTCAGTCAAATATTTTTTGGGGGACTAATCATTTCAGTTAATCTATTAGCAATGAACTCCATAGACCATGTGCGGCCCAGCATGTACAAGTTTAAATAACACGTTGTTTGGCAACAGACCACGAAGACATGCTGAACTCAACATTCACCAAAAAGTAATGTAAATCATCTGAGATATTAAAATGTGAAGCATATTTCCCTTGCTGGCATATTTAGTCTTGCACCTGGTGTCTTACATGCACCCCTGAAGCTGCCAAGTTTCACTTCTGCTTTTCATGGGGCTTTTTTAGGCCTGTGGTGTAGCTTTATGGTCCTGCCTGCTCAGCCGTGTCCTGCTCTGACATGTGTGCAAACAGCGCTCCACCTCCTCCTCCAGCTAAAAGACTTGGTTACTTGTGAACTACGCCATCTAGCTTGAAATCAAGGTTATGGAACACTTTGTAAATAGTTATCTTTTGGTTACATGTACAGATTTAAATGGAGATAATTACTTAATATATAGGGGCTTTATTGGGCGGACAATTAACTTGATGGAGATGAATTCGGATTTATCTTACAGCAACATAATCCCACAGACGGGTCAATCGAGCTGAAACCCTCCTTACATTTCTAAAGTCTAAAGTCCTTTCTCATGTTTTTCTGTTTTTATTTTATTTTCTTTCTCTCCATGCCTTTCAACGGGTCCCGGTGTGATGTGTGTTTGCTGCGGCCTACCTGTAGGCAGTGGTGTCGTGGTCGTGGTAAGCGAGGGAACAGCGTTCCTCCACATACTTTTACCTATTATGGAGACGATGAGGGCAGGCATGTTAAAATCTTTACCGTCCTCTGGACGTTGTCTGGAAACACTCAACAGCAGTGCTGAGAGAGAGACAGAGAGGATGGGGAGACAGGGAGACAGAGGAGATAGGCAGACAGAGATACCGGGAAGATAGGGAGACAGGGAAGATAGGGAGACAGAGGAGATAGGCAGACAGAGATACAGGGAAGATAGGGAGACAGGGAAGATAGGGAGACAGAGGAGATAGGGAGACCGAGAGACAGAGGAGATAGGGAGACAGGGAGATAGGAAGACAGAGGAGATAGGGAGACAGACGAGATAGGGAAACAGAGAGAGGAGATAGGGAGACAGAGAAGATAGGGAGACAGGGAGACAGAGGATGAGATAGTGAGACAGGGGAGATAGGGAGACACAGGAGATAGACAGACGAGATAGGGAGGCAGAGGAGATAGGGAAACAGAGAGAGAGGAGATAGGGAGAAAGAGAGACAGAGACAGGGAGACAGAGGAGATAGACAGACGAGATAGGGAGGCAGAGGAGATAGGGAAACAGAGAGAGAGGAGATAGGGAGAAAGAGAGACAAAGAGACAGAGACAGGGAGACAGAGGAGATAGACAGACGAGATAGGGAGACAGAGGAGATAGGGAAACAGAGAGAGAGGAGATAGGGAGAAAGAGAGACAGAGAGACAGGGAGACAAAGGAGATAGGGAGACCGAGAGACAGAGGAGATGAGAACAGAGTACATGGCACATTTTCAAATTCAGTTTTAGAAGTTCCTAATAAGAAGGCCTTTAACTTATTTCTGGACAGGGGAAAAGGCCATGTAAAAGGGTAATCGCTACCAGTCTCGTCCTTTTGGGGGGAGGGGGGTTCATGGAGCATATTCCTGAAAACAACAATAATCTGTTGTGATTATGAACGCTAATGCACGGTTGCGTTGACGGTGAACTACTTGGAAGACGCTGAACAGGCTTTAGACCCCTTTATACAGGCTATGATTCGGACTGACTATCATTGCCTAAGCTAGTCAATAGTGACACCTAGCGGAACTTGGGGAAAAGGACCTCGATGAATGGGATGAATAAAAATGCACGTGGTGGAAGGAGGTTGTTTAGTTGCTAAAAGTACAATTGACCAACCCGTTTCATAGGATTAATACTGGGGCCCAATATCTTGTATCCTACATTTTATAAAAGTGTAGGCCTACACAAAGAAGCATAACAGAGTGATTCAGAGAGTAATGGCAGTTTATCTTCTGGGATATTCGCCATCTGAATAATTTAAATTCAGTTGTACATTGGAAGTGCATTCAATTGTGTGTGTGTCTGTGTTGCGATGTGACACAACTCGCAATTGCCATCGCTGGAGCCAAGACGCTATAGGCCTACAGATAAATACTGTTCTGCTCTTTATCCGTATGCCTGGTCGTTTGTGCGTGAAGTTGTTTTTGTCAATGCATTCCGTGCGTTTGCATGGCTTATGCTTCGATCGAACCATGCATTCCTTTGTAGAACGTCCAACGGCTCCCAGGTTATTTTGGGCATCGAAGTTACTTTGGAACTTTGGAACCTGTTGTGCAATAAAACGGTTCGGGTGGGTACCATAGGGGTACACGTTGTTTAGTGCTGAAACAGCGAGAACAGGCGCCACTGCATTCGTCACATATTTTTTCAACAAAAAAAATCTTGGACACACTGTCTAGTCCGAACGGTATGTGCGTAGTACAACCTCCCTCCCCTTCTTCGCTGTCAACGCCCCCTCGGCAGGCTGTGTCGCATTGTGATGACGCTATGTTCAAAGAGTATTAATATAATTGAGAGAAAGATCTTCATGTCCGTTCAAAGAATTTGTTCAATGCATTTGTTTTCTTAAATACACTGTGGACGTACTATGGTTGACATACTATGGTTGACATACATTTAAAAAACTACTTTTTACAAAAAAATGTTAAACATGTATTTATTACATAGTGATGCTTGCCTTATATGGATTCAGGCAGTATATGGGTTGAACAAATTATTACAAATATGAAAGAATAGTATTAAAAAGTAAATCCGTCAAAAACACATTATTAATAATTATCTAAGCATTGTTGAGGGCGAGATAATTGGGGTGGATGCTCCCCTGTACCACATTGGTTGATGCCTGATACAGTGGTGGATTGTGGTGCTCCTGATAGCCACCACCCAGCACCAGCCTTTTTCCCAACAGCGCAGTGAAGCCCAACGGAGGACGGGGGAGGCAGCACAGCAACTTCAATAGGCAACCGTCTGCGGCTAGCCGCCCCTGGAGTCAGCCTGCAGCAGCCCAGGCCAAGCCACACTTCTGCCAGCCGGCACGTCATCCCAGGGCCCCATGCTCCATGAGGGAGATGGGGAAAGGCCCTGTCACCCTGGGAGAGGGTGGCCTTTCCACAGGCTGTTTCCGGCCCTCGGAGAAGCTACCACCGCAGCCCAGTTGAACCTCAACCCAGCCTGTCCAGACAGCCCTGCCACGTCCGCCGAGAACTCCGCCACTCAAGGCAGCAGCCCAGGCCTCCGGTCTCCAGGATGGAGGGGGAGGGTGGGTTGACGGGTCACCCTGGGGAGGTGTGGGGATAATGGGGTTTGGGGGTTGTGTTTTTTATTTTAGGTATGGTAACCCTGGAAAGAGTCAGTTGTTTAAGTTGGGTATGGTAACCCTGGTCAGGGTCCAGTTTATGTATTTTATGTATTTATGTGGTGATGTTGAGGTCCAGGGACTCCAGCCCTGTGGGTCATTAGGAGCCTTTGAGGAGTGAGTGGTCTTCTTCTATCCAGGTGTATACAGAAGGGTGTAGCTCTAGGCATCCTGATAGTGAGCGGTCTTCCTCTCTCCAGATGTATACAGATGGGTCTAGGCATCCTGATAGTGAGCGGTCTTCCTCTCTCCAGATGTATACAGATGGGTCTAGGCATCCTGATAGTGAGTGCTCTTCCTCTCTCCAGGTGTATACAGATGGGTCTAGGCATCCTGATAGTGAGTGCTCTTCCTCTCTCCAGGTATATACAAATGTGTCTAGCTAACTTGATAGTGGGCAGGTGGGCTTTGCATTATTGTCCCGCTGGTCGAAATATCCTGTGATGATTTTGACTGAATGACGGCATGTCCGTCTTTACTGCAGAGATGATGGCGTTGTATTGGGCGCTTGAGTGGGTTCGTCCACCAAAAGTGGTGATATGGCCGAATACTGCTGGGGCTCTGCCGGTGGGGCGAAACAGGCCATCGGCAGCATGTCCTGATAATCTGTCCGACTTGCCAGAACTTTTACACCGTGTGCAACAGGCAGAAGGTCAGGTGGGGTTCTTGTGGGTCCCTGTGCATGTGTGGATGGGTGGCAGTGAGTGGGTGGATGGGGCGTTAAAGGTGTCCTTGGAGTCCGAGCATGTTGGGGTGTCCATTCCTTATGGTTGGACTGGGATGAGGAGCAGGACTGTGGAGGGGATGTGCCATGCCTGCCAGAGGGTCTGGGACTCTGGGGTTACGGGAAGGCATTTGTGTTCAATACAACAGTCTGTTGGGAGGAGGGTTTCGCAAAGTGGGCTGGATAGGAGGGCAGGGGTCATACTGGCCACAATGAGGTTTGGGCATTGTGGTGGACTGCCGTTTACCCCTATGGTACCAACCTGATGAAGAAGAACTTATGTTTTAGGACACTTTTGGGACACACTTCAAAATATTTGATTTAATTTTAGAGCGATCATGGGAAGATACAGGCAGCAATTTACCAAGCATATATTCCATAAGACAATGGGTGTACATGATTCTTATAGGGAAACTTTCATATCATGGGCAGTAACAACAAAGGAAACAAAGTTGAGGGGGAGTGACCTTCGTGGAGAGTTTAGGATTGGCCATGGCTGAAGTCAGCCATGGAGGGAGAGACCAAGTTAACTTGCAATACACTATGAGGGAAGTGGACAAGTCTGCAAGGCTATAAGAAAGTTAAAGGAATCTACATAAAAAAGAAGGCAGTAGATTGGCATGGCCTCAGTATGCCACTACAGTGGCAATGCAAGTGCAAACTATCTTAACACCTTTCAATTATAAAGAGGTAGGGAGACGTCTCTAGGTCCAAGGAGAATGTATACAAATTTGTTTTCAATTGACTAGTAATTATATAAACAAGGTTTATATAATGTGTATATCATTTTATATTACAGTGATGATTAATATTTCCACGACACAACCCCAACAGTTTTATTGCACAACGGGTTCCAATGGTTCAAATGTAACAATATATTTTATGCACATATAAACCTTTAAGAAGGCGGTCGTTCTACAACAGACTGCATGGTTTCAATGGCAGCAGCGGCCATTCAAACAAGTGCAGTGAAAAACACAACTTTACACACAAACAACCAGGTAAACGGATAAAGGGCAGAACAGTATTGGGCTGTATCTGAACTCCATCACTGGGAATTGTGAGTTGTGTGACATCACAACAATGAGACAAAAAATTCAATAAAACTGTACAACTACATTCAATTAATTTAGTTGGAGAATATTCCTAAACTACCCTTTTCCATCTTTATCACTGTAATGTTTTGCTTCTGACTGTAAACGTTTATGAAATGTAGGATACAGGATATTGGGCTCTGGTAGCACCAAAGTTTGGTAAATTGTACTTTCACACATGGTGGGTAAGCATTTGGGTGGTGGGTAAGCATCAATACTGCGTATGCTGTTGGGTCCTGCTGCCCTAATGTTTCAGAGGTTCAGGCTTTGGGTTTAGAATTCCTACACACCACAATATTGTTTGCCAGGATGGGATTTTGTTTCAATAGTAATGACCTCTGGGTGGCAGCAATGCACTTGTGGGCCTTCTTGACCACCATCTAATGTAAAAGAAGAAGATGAAGCGGTTGTTGCTATCTTGAACGCCACAGATCTTTGGTCTGTCTTGTAGTCCAAGATGGCGGCGCTTGTGGGGATGCGTGCGTGTTTCTCCGGTAAACACTCAAATCTCTAAAGTGATATTGTGTTTGTATTTTATTTATCGCCAAGTACAATTATTCTGAACTCACTTATGTCATGCAATTGGTGTGCGAGCTATTTACATTGCATTTGTACAACAAAATGAACAACTGAGAGGATGAAGTCTCCTGTGATGGGACAGCAAGGTCACGTTACTAGCTAGTGTGTGCGGCAAACGTGTATTAGCTGCTATTACTGCAGTATAGGGTGCCGGCTAAGACTAAGATATCTTTCGATACTTATAATATAGACCTTAATCTTGGTTGTCTTTGTGAAGTACCGGGTGATTATTGAATGTTACATATTCGCCTGTAAAAGATGTTGCTGTCACAGTCAACAATGGGCTTTCCCCAATCGAGTTTAATGGCAATGTAAAACTACACATTTCCCATTTCACTCACCTCATCACTCTTTCTTTCTCTCCTTATTAGCACTTCAGCTTTCTTCACCATGTCTCCTGAACAGCTCCTACAAGTTGGTACGTTTCTGCCCGAATCATATTCTCTGTGTTTGACTACTTAGTATCATAGACATCATATATCCCTTTGTATTTTCGGTTCGGTTGTAGTGTGCCGTACCGCTGAGCAGACGGAACATGGCAGTGGAGGCTAAAAAGACGTTCAGCCGAGACAAGCCTCACGTTAACATCGGAACTATTGGTCATGTTGATCACGGCAAGACGACCCTGACTGCGGCCATTACCAAAGGTCAACTAACTGGCATATTCTCTATTGTACATCCATTGATATCCCATCATGTGCTTTTATGTGTTGCACTTTTTCTGCAAAACGTTTTGATCAATAACTCTACTACTACTACTCTCCAATCTAGCACAGTACTCCACTCCCTCCCTATTCTTTATGTTACCATCTTCTGTTGCTTCTTATTAGAAATGCATTGAGGGAAAGGATTCATCTCTGAGCTAGCTAAATTATCTTTGTTTTGTTTCCCTCAGTGTTGGCAGAGGCAGGGGGTGCTCGCTTTAAAAAGTATGAAGACATTGACAACGCGCCCGAGGAGAAGGCCAGGGGAATCACCATCAACGCCTCGCATGTGGAATACAGCACGGCCAACCGCCATTACGCCCACACAGACTGTCCCGGCCACGCCGACTATGTCAAGGTGCGTGTGTTTACATGTTCTGTTGTAATCTTCTTGGGGAATTAATGAAACTTAGGGAAATGTAATATCTGAAGCTCATTGTGATACTTCCAAAGCAAGACGTTACCGTCGAGCTGTGTATGTATGTCTATGTATGTATGCAAGAAAAATACATGCATACGCATACATTGACCACCGACAGTGTGTGTTGCACAGCAGCTACTAACTGC
>OOFG01066225.1:0-13634 GCA_900323295.1 Molva molva | reverse complement strand
CCCTTCTCTCTCTCTCCCCCCTTCTCTCTCTCTCCCCCTTCTCTCTCTCTCTCTCCCCCCCTTCTCTCTTTCTCTCTCTCTCTCTCTCTCTCTCTCTCTCTCTCTTGGACTTTAGACTTGTACGTATTGTGCTCTATCCAACCATCCAGGTGGGAAACAATGGCCTAAATTCTACTTCTTTTGAAACGGGACTTGGATAAGCCTTCATTCAATGTGGTACATTAGTCCTGTGTAACCCTCATGAAATTAGGGCTACTAACCTCAGGAGTAGTAAAAGTTATTGCCTAAAGAGGGCGCACTATGCGTTCCGTTCAAGGGAACTCCCCATGAATAAGAAATCCCTTTTTCCTCCCAAGATTTCCCATGAAACGTGAAAGAAACTCCCGGATTTCGACGTCCAACTTGAGTGTCAACTAAATCCCATAGAATAATCTGATACTGGAAACTCTGATTGGTTTTATATGCATACTAGAAGAATCTGAATCCTGTGAATCTGAATGCTGAGATGGCGAGCTAAACCCAGATCGTGGATGCGGTGTGGCCAACCGTATGATCCAGACCGAACCTGATTCGGTCTGACCCAGTCCTGCCCGTCAGGTAGACAGGTAGTAAGGTAGTTTAGAGATACAGTACACATAAAGACCCGGACCAGAACGGAACTCGTGGATACTGAGGAAGACCGCCAAGCGGCTAAGTCCAGTCGAATGAAACAACACTTAGGCTTCCCTAAAGCCAAAGCCCAGACCAATGTCCATTCAGTGGAAGACTTCTATACTGAAGAGACTGATATTGCAAACTGTGCAGATCAGGCATCCCCCAGCAACACTTGCAAGCTTGAAAAGCAAATCGCACAGTTACAAACTCAGATGGCTTCACTTAAAGCAGCATTGAATGATGGCACACGCCAGACTCCTGTTAAATCAAGTAAGAACCAAAAGCCCAAAACCAAGAACCCCGCTGGGTACAATACCTCAGTAGAATTGCAACTCACAAAGAAGCCCCGCCCAGGCTACTGTTTCAAGTGCGGCGAGGATGGCCACATGGCCCCGTCTTGCATTGATGAGCCAAATCCTGAACTAGTTGAAAGGAAGCAGAGGGAGTTCAAACGAAAACTACAAGCCTGGGAAGAAAAGAACGAACAGCAATTAAACTGAAACCAGTCCTTGATGTGGGACTATCAGGGGCTGGAGGCCAACGTGAATGTCCCAAAGCCAGAACGCTGACTATAGCTTCCATTCAGTCACACTCAACAGACAACCAATACCCATTCCCCAGAGGTCTTATAGGCCAGAAATGCACAGCTACTGTCAAAGTGTCAGGAGTGAACTCCAACTGTCTCCTAGACACTGGGTCTCAGGTGACCACAATATCAGCTTCATTTTGTGAAAATCATCTATCTGAGTACCCCATTCAACCATTAGATGGGCTGAATGTTGAAGGCGCCAATGGGCAAAATGTTCCATACTTGGGCTACGTGCCTATCAGCCTGAAATTCCAAAAGAACTTCGTTGCAAATGAACCTGAAGTGTCCACTTTAGCACTTGTGATTCCAGATATACGCAGTAGCTGCGATATACCTGTACTCGTTGGGACGAATGCCCTGGACATCTTGTATGATGAACATTGTCATGGGCAGGAGCCCAATAACTTGTCGTCTGTCCGCGGCTACAGACAGATTATCAGAACACTCAAACTCAGGAGAGATGCAAGTTCCACAGGGAGGATTGGCTTAATGACTCTCAAAGGGAAAGTGCCACAAGTTATACCAGCTCAAGAAAGAGTCCTTCTAGAAGGCTTTGTGAAAGCTAACATCGCCAGTGAGGGTGCAGTCATTGAACAGCCCACAACATCTGCCCTTCCTGGAGGAATTCTTGTGGAGTGCTGCCTGGTCACTTTGCCCAAACAACACCCTCATAAGCTACATGTGTGGGTTAGAAATTAAGCTGAACACGACATAACACTCCCCTCCCACTGTGTCATTGCCGAGCTATCTTCTCCTGATGCGATCCACTAAAACTTGTCTGCCTCACACAGAGATACCGACAATGTGAAATGCTGCGCTGTCACCACTCAGCCAGCCAGTGAACCCAAAGATTCTGATCTCACGTTTGACTTTGCTGATTCTTCCCTAACTCAAGAGTGGAAAGATAGAGTAACACAGAGTCTTAAGGCTTATGCTGACGTCTTTGCCCAGCATGACCTGGACTTTGGGCACGCGTCCAAGGTGAGACATCATATAAACCTGAAAGATGAGACACCCTTCAAGCAAAAGTCTAGACCAATACACCCAAACGACTATGAAGCCGTGAGGAAACACTTGCAAACACTACTCAACGCAGAAGTTATCCGTGAATCAGAATCGCCGTACTCCTCTCCAATAGTCGTGGTCCGCAAGAAAAACGGACACATACGTTTATGTGTGGATTACAGGAAGTTAAATTCACTGACTATCCGGGATGCCTACGCACTCCCAAACCTCGAAGAAGCCTTTTCTGCCCTTGCTGGATCAAAATGGTTTTCAGTAATGGATCTCAAGTCTGGTTATTACCAGATTGGAATGGAAGAACGTGACAAAGCAAAGACTGCTTTTGTGTGTCCCTTGGGATTTTACGAATTTAATCGCATGCCCCAAGGAATAACGAATGCCCCCAGTACCTTCCAAAGGTTAATGGAGAGATGTATGGGCAGCCTTAACCTGAAAGAAGTACTGGTATTTTTGGATGATGTCATAGTGTTCTCCAGCACACTTGAGGAGCACGAAGCCCGACTGCTAAAAGTTCTTCAGCAGTTACGAGAATATGGCCTCAAGCTCTCCCCATCTAAATGCCGTTTCTTCCAAAGCTCAGTGCGCTACTTGGGCCACATTGTCTCAAGTAAAGGAGTCGAGACAGATCCTGAGAAGGTCAGCGCTCTCAGAACCTGACCTAGACCTCAAACTCTGAAGCAACTCAAGTCATTCTTAAGCTTTGCAGGCTACTATTGCCGTTTTGTAAAAGATTACTCAAACATCGTCAAGCCTCTGAACGACCTCACAAAGGGCTATCCACCGTACAAGAAGGGCAAAAATGGCAAGTCCTGCTCTGGAGTCTACTTCAACATCAAGGAACCCTTTGCGGATCGATGGACGCCTGCATGCCAAAGAGCTTTTGAAACAGTCATTGAAAAACTCACCTCTGCACCTGTGCTTGGATTTGCAGATCCGAAGACACCATATGTTCTCCATACAGATGCAAGCACTTATGGCTTAGGTGCAGCCCTTTACCAAGAACAAGAAGGTGAAATGTGAGTCATTGCTTATGCCAGCAGAGGGCTCTCACCTAGTGAAAAGCGATACCCAGCCCACAAGTTGGAATTCCTCGCATTAAAGTGGTCTATCGTTGAAAAGTTTCACGATTATTTATACGGAAACACATTCATCGCCATAACAGACAACAATCCGTTGATGTATATACTGAAGTCAGCTAAACTGGATGCCGCCAGCTACCGCTGGTTAGCAGCACTCTCCACTTTTAATTTTAACATCAGATACCGCGCTGGAAAGTGCAACCAGGACGCTGATGGCCTTTCCAGACGGCCTCATGATGGTCTGGAAGAGGACCAAGAATCTGCTGAGGAAAGGGAGCGGATAAAGCAGTTCCTGATCAAAAAGACCTGACAGCTGACGCGGTTCATGCCTTGTGTCACCGCCACCTGTTGAGCAAGGCTGAACCACACTTCCCTTCCATCACCTTAGTGGAATCACTCGCTCTTCACGCTGATGCGGTGCCGGACGTTTATGAAGATATTGGAGCCCTAGGTAGTCCCACAATACCTACCTATAGTGAAAAAGAGCTCCAACACCATCAGAGATCTGATCCTGTCGTTGGACAAGTCATCAAGCTGTTGGAGTCCGGAGATGGAGCGAACCCTAACCTCAACCCCGAATCTTTGGAGCTGAAGTTAATGCTTAGAGAATGGAAGCGGCTGGAAATGAGAGATGGCCTGCTGTTCAGACTCCGTCAACTTCAGAATGACACCACTTTCCAATTCGTGGTTCCCAAGTCCATGCGATCTACCATTCTCCAGTGCCTTCATGACAATATAAGGCATATGGATCTGGAAAGAACACTAGACTTAGTCCATTCAAGATTCTATTGGCCAAAGATGGCTGTAGATGTAGAGCACAAGTTAAAGACATGCAGGCGTTGTGTCAGAAGGAAAACGCCGCCTGAAAAGTCAGCAACTTTCGTGAATATCCAAACAACTTCCACTCCTATGGAATTGGTATGCATGGACTATCTATCCTTAGAGCCCAACAGTCACAACACTAAGGATATCTTAGTTATCACTGACCATTTTACTAAGTACGCCATTGCCATACCCACAAAAGATCAGAAGGTCGCAAAGGTCCTGTGGGAGCAGTACTTAGTTTATTATGGCTTTCCAGAGCGCCTATTGAGTGACCAAGGTAGGGATTTTGAGTCTCAGCTCATTAAAGAACTCTGTACCCTAGCCGGCATCACCAAAGTGCGCACCAGTCCCTATCACCCTAGGGGGAACCCTGTTGAAAGATTAAATCGAACGTTGCTTGGCATGTTAGGAACGATAACTGACAAGAAGAAAAGCCACTGCCCTGTGAAACCCCTAGCACATGCCTATAATTGCACTAAAAATGAGGTCACGGGATTTAGCCCGTATGAACTCATGTTTGGGCGCCAGCCTCGGCTCCCCGTTGACCTTGCGTTCGGTTTGCCCATAGGGAGTAACACTCCCAAGACTCACCCAGTATGTGAGAAACCTGAAAGCACGGCTTGAAGAAAGCTACCAGATAGCCAAAAGGAATTCACAGAAGGTTGCCGACCGGAACAAACGCCGCTTTGACAGGAATGTCAGAGAGTCAACATTACAAGAAGGCGATCAAGTCCTTGTAAGAAATGTGCACCTACGGGGCAAACACAAGCTTGCAGATAAATGGGAGTCCACTATTTACAAAGTCCTGAAACGGATGGGAGACCTACCTGTGTATACAGTACAGCCCATAGATGGAGACAGTCCTGTCAGAACCCTACATAGGGATCTTTTATTCCCCTGCGGTGACCTGTGTGAACCCGAGGAAGTTGAACCGGACAGGCCGAAACCCCAACGGCCTAGAACCAGACATAGTCCACCTCAACACCTTGTAGAAACCTCTGACTCTGATGATGACTTGCCGGTCTACTCCACCCAGCCGTCTGCCATTCCAGAGGAAAGGCTTGTTCAGGTGTTTGAAGTCCCAAAGCCACAGCACCCCACTGTGACTCGAGTTGAACCGTCAAGACCCCAGCTTCAGGGTGTGCCTACTGCAGACGAGACCCTGCCAGTAGAACCTGCCGAGATGCCTCCTGTAGTGCCTGAAGCGGAGGAACCTCCGGATATGAACTCTGAACCCACTGAAGTGGATATACCTCAACCGGGTGTCACAGATGAACCTCCTACTGAAAGGGATCTACTGGATGAGAGAAATGAGAGTCCAGCTGAGGCTGCTGATGGAAAGGATACTTCTTCGGAAATCCAAGGTATACCTGAAAAAGAAACTGACACTGAAGTTAATCAAAACACTGATAAAGAAAAATAAATTACTCACCCAGAACCTGATCCAAGACCAGAAAGTGATCATGTGACGCATGAAGAAACAAGTGACACTAGACGCAGACCTGAGCGGTCACGTCGACCCCCTGGTCGTTTTCATTACCCTGAATTGGGAAAACCCTTAATCTCCTTTGTTAAGAGTCTCTTAGGAAGCTTCAGTCAAACCCTTCAAACCATCAATGATTATGATATTTCCCCTCTTAATGTCTTTTAGACTGAAACCTAGTAAAGCATGAAGGGACTCATGCAGAGTCAAGGGGGGAGGGTGTAACCCTCATGAAATTGGGGCTACTAACCTCAGGAGTAGTAAAAGTTATTGCCTAAAGAGGGCGCACTATGCGTTCCGTTCAAGGGAACTCCCCATGAATAAGAAATCCCTTCTTCCTCCCAAGATTTCCCATGAAACGTGTTGAGAAAGAAACTCCCGGATTTCGACGTCCAACTTGAGTGTCAACTAAAGTGATCCCATAGAATAATCCGATACTGGAAACTCTGATTGGTTTTATATGCATACTAGAAGAATCTGAATCCTGTGAATCTGAATGCTGAGATGGCGAGCTAAACCCAGATCGTGGATGCGGTGTGGCCAACCGTATGATCCAGACCGAACCTGATTCGCTTATCAAGAAGACATCAGACCCCAGTCCTGCCTGTCAGGTAGACAGGTAGTAAGGTAGTTTAGAGATACAGTACACATAAAGACCGGGACCAGAACAGAACTCGTGGAACCTTCAAGCACACACTATTCATGGGCTGAATGGACTATATCCTGGGAACTTTACATATACACACACTGAAAGGACTGAGTTATTCTACAAGAATCTGACAATTTCCAAACAATCTACTCTTTGCAGTTGCACGTGGTGTACAGTCATGTTACATTGAATGTGCATATTCATGCATATTCATTTGCGCATAGAAATAATGCGTGTCATATATTGTAGTCTAATGCTCTTGCGCCTATACTGGGTGAGATACGGTAACACAGTGAAGATGTAGGGGGCTACGTTAAAAGGAGTTTTTAAGCAGACAAGTAGACAAACAGTACACGATATAGCCAACATTCTCATTTTCATAATCAATCACCATAATTTATCACCATAGTTTATTTTGGCACATGAAGAAACTGTCTGAGGATCTACTTTAGCACACACATTTAAACACCACATAGAAAAAGGGTCCCTATAAAGTGATGAGCATGTGCAAAACCAAGAACGAAATGAACAAAATGAACAATCCACTCGCAGATATGACGTACGTACCGGATCGCACAAAAGATTCGTTATTTTTGAACGAATCGTTCATGAATCACACATCACTAATGGACGCTGCTAATGCTGACACTTTGGAGCAAGCTACAGACCTGGGGTCTGTTCTTATGAAAGAGGGCTTTAAAGAGTACTGAAATGATCAACACAGGGTCGCAGCCCTACAGGAAGTGATGTAATTAGCAGGGGACCTAGGGGTCAAGGACACTTTGGAGCGAATTAGATACCTGGGGTCTGTTTCATATGAAAGAGGGCCTTAAGGACATACAACTTATCAATTTGTGGGCTCAAACCCTACAGGAAATGACTCACAAAGCACAATCAAATGGTCCATCTTGTGACGTCTCACCCCGCAGCCCACTTGTAAGAGTTTGAGCTGAAATTCTTGCCAGACCTACACCAGACCAGACGCATATCTGAGAATCAGATCTCTATCACATGTTGAAAAAACATGTATGAGCAAAATGCACATTAGCATTTAAAAATCTAGTAAGGGATGTGGCAGCAGACAGTTTTGATCCCAAACTTGAAAAACATTTTTAGGCATTACAAGCCTGAATACACGTGTTTCTATCTCCATCCCACTGGAAATGGGGAACTGGAAACCGCCCGCAGTTTTATGCCCAGTTACTCTAATGTTGGTGGTCACACCCTTTTTCCTGCTTTTTTGAGATGTCTTGAGATGCCAAAATTCCTACACTCATTCACCATGGTCCAAGGACTTACATAACCGAGATTTGGACTTTTAGCTCTTGCTAAAGGACGGCCCTACCGCCCTGAGACCTGACAACCTTGTTCAAGGGCCAGACTGGGAATCTCATACTTTGGCCATTTCGGGCCCAGGGGGTGCGTTTCACCACCACAGCATAATTTCACTTTGATATCAATGAGCAGTGTTATGACGGCACTGCGCACGGCCCCCTTTTCACTGTGAGACCTGACATTTCCACAGAGTGGTCCCAAGTTGCCCCCTGGTTGATAGGTCTAATGGCCAAGTTCCTATCTTTTTCCTACGAATTTAGATGAATTTATAGCCTTTTATTTCCAATGCGTTTCAATAAGCATTTGATGATGCTTTCTGAGTCACTTCCTGTAGGGCAAGAGCCCGCAAATTGATAATCCTATATGTCCCTGAGGCCCTCTTAAATATAAAAGAAACTCCAGATCTTATGACCTCCCAACAACCATTTTTATCACTTTCTGTAGGGCTACAGCCACAAAATTGATGAAGCTTATAGGTCCTTGAGCTCTCTTTCATATAAAAGAAACCAGGTGTCTCTATCTTACTCCAAAGTCATTCTAGACACTTGTAATTGTGTTTTCTTATCTTCCGATAACCTCTCAGTGAAGGATTGCATCACTTCCTGTAGGGCTAGAGCCACCAAGTTGATAATCTTGTATGTCATTGACGCCCTCTTTCATATTAAAGAGACACCAAGTCTACAGCTCACTCCCAAGTGGGCTTGGCCCCAAGAGGTCCCCTATGTATGCTTTACTTCCTGGTTGTCTAGATAACCAAATGGATTACTTACTGTGGGGCTAGAGTTCCCAAATTGAAAATTCTAGGTGTCCTCAATGTCTTCTTTGATATTTCAAAGACCAGACTTCTCTAGCTTACTCCCAAGCTGTTCTGTGCCCCCATGTATGGTGTGTGTGTTTTTATATCTTATGATGACCTTTGTAAGGGATTGCATCACTTCTTGTCGTGTATGTCCTCATTCATATGAAACAGACCTCAGGGCTCCGGTCAAATAGTCAAATCAAGTCCTATTACTTTTCCGAACCATTTTTCCTTGACCTTGATGGAAAACGTCATGAGGTCAAATAATGACGTGAAGGAGAATTTATAAGGAATTCAATGCACTTACACTAGGCAACTACATGATTTTCTGCTTCCCTTGTCATTCAAGTTGAGTTTATTTCGTGAACGGCCAAATGGTGTGTCGCTTTAAATGTTGCTGCCGCAAGGAATTGTGGGACTGCATAATTTCCTTTCCTTTCATAAAGGATGGTCCAGTGTACCCTATGCTAAAGGAGATAAGAAAGGAAACATTGAAGCACCTTTCCTTAGCATTTAATTCGATCAGCTCTTATCATGGTGGCCACTTAAGCCGCGTTTCCTCCCAACTAAAATGCTCCTTCAGCCCAGATGTCTGCATTTCCACCGTGGTCTTAAGACACGTAAAGACGACGCAAATTCAGGTCATTTTATATCAGGCACATACAAAAAATATTTTAACAGAAAAATCTGCATTTACATCAGTTATTTACATCAGTTATGACACAAATGGTGGCATTGTGGCAGAGTTGCGCTAGTGAATAACACATTCAACCCTCAACCTCATGTAGACTTGGGAAGACATCCTTATGCTTTCCTTTCACCAAAATAGCCTATGTATTTAGAGGATTAAATTATAATATTTGTTTCACTTTTCAATCCAGGTGTAAAAGAGGGTAGCGAATGGCAATTTGCGGATGAGGGGGATTATTATAAGTGGGTGTTCTCAGTGTGCATTTGGATCGTTCTTTAATATATCCATGTTTTGGAGTCGTTCGTTTTTAAGTTTGATTGAGTTTTGTTTTCCTGTTTGATAACTAAAGGTAGGCTATCACCCTTTCGGACAAAGTTGGTATCCAAAGCACTGATTAATGATCAACGCCACCTAGGTGGCTGCCACACTCCACCTAGGTG
The DNA here is from genome assembly GCA_900323295.1 of Molva molva. NCBI lineage: Eukaryota > Metazoa > Chordata > Actinopteri > Gadiformes > Lotidae > Molva > Molva molva. The sequence goes on along the minus strand of OOFG01066225.1, from coordinate 4,067 downwards.
ACTTTTTCTGGGCTCCTCCAAACACAGGACGCTGGGTGGTGATGTTGAGGCCGGTTTATTGTAGCATTTGCTGATAATGATACATGGCCTGGTGCTCCATGTTGCCATGTAATATAACTCTCTCCCAGAGTGTGTGTGGTGATGGCTGGTGCACACGGATTACTCAATGTGCAACAGGTGTGCAGCCCCACCCAGCCCCAGAGTCCAATCAGACTCGGCCAGGTGAGGCTGCTTAAACCAGCCATCCTCCACACACACTCCCACAATATAACAGATAGAGACAATTATAGGTATATGAATGTAGTTTATTACTGTGGATGCAATAAGAGGACCACTTGGACACTGCATGTCCAAGTGAACAAAAACAATCGGTTTGCTGCTGCAGATGTTAGATGAAATAAAATGCCGAGAGCACTCCAACAATCAAAATTGTTCCGAAAAACTAACAGCATGGCCTCGTGTCATGCAGTTAGACACCCAGCTGACACTCAAGGCATGTCAACGTTTGGCAACCCCGGACGGGCCACCAAAAAATAGGCCCCCCTCAAATCTCACTCAAAGGTATTTGAAAACTTGGCAGCCCTGTACATGAACATGTTACATGAACACCATATTCTTAACAACTCCCTGAATTGATTGGTTCTTGCATGTTTCCTGTGATGGGAACGGGACGCTACATCTTGGGTTGTGTAAATTACACTTTACATAGAACTCATAAACTCATAAGCAACGTGAACTGTGCTTACATTTTAAACATTATGTATCTCATCACAGATTCCCGTTCCAATCACAGGGACCAAGAACCAATCATTTCGGGGGTTGTTAAGAATATTGTGTTCAAATAACACATTGATGTTGATGTATAAACCAGCACATGTGCATGTATACCAGACCTGGGGGGCTGGGGGATTGTGAATACAAATTTAGCTCATTGTCCACATGTTTGAAAGCTGTGTTGAGTAGGCCTGATAAAATATTTAATGTTCATTATTTTATTACCAGAAAATAGCCTACCCCCACTATATTCCCTCAAAACACCAGAAGCGCATAAAAAATGCAACTTACAGTTAAAAAACTCTAAGTTGTATATATTCACTTATCGAGAAACGTTGAAATAAAATGTATTTTTGGTTCAGAAACGTGGAGATTCAATGCATTTGTGGTTTGCAGAAACGTACAAATACAATGTTTTCTTCTGGCGACTGGAACAGCATGTTATTTATTTACTTTATTATATATTATACATATTTATTATATTCTATATTTATTTTTATAATGTATAAATACATATATGCTTTATTGTTTTTTCTTATTAATGCATTCTACTTTCTGAAATGTAAGAAGTGTGTTCTATGATTTTACCTCGACTGTCGAAAAACAATCGACATATTTCAACTCTATAGTCACTACTTCCTATTAGCGACTGCTTGCATCTATAACTATTCACTGTCATAGGCTAGACTTCCTATTAGCGACTGCTTGCATCTATAACTGTTCACTGTCATAGGCTAGACTACTAAGTGTGTGGTTTGCAGCCTAAAGCACACGTGTATCTAGTGAGTGAATGTCAGTGGCCACATTTGGTGAGGATTTACTTTTTATTTTTTTTAACTACTCTGAGACGTCTGCTAACGCTGACGTTCTGCAAACTAATCTGTATAATGTTAATATTTTAAGTTGAATGTTGAATTGCTCTTATATATGCTCTTATGAATTACTTTTTTTATATATATATATATGTATATGGTATATTGTTGATAATGATAACAAAAGCTGTATTTTTACCATTTATTTTTCTTTTTTTTCCCCAAACACTAAAAGTACTGTACAATAGTTAATTATCTTATAACACAATATTATTCTATCTGCTATTATACTGAACTTTTACAATCATCTATTATTAACTCAATAACTAATAGGCCTATATCTCGTACGATTTCTTGAATTAAGTCATTTCTGATTGTATTGTATGTAATTAGGATTGGTGCCCATTGGTCTTTCCCCAATTGATATCATAATGAATTGCTATACTAGGCATATACAATCATATGAAATAAGATAAGATGGTACTGTATTAATCCCAGACGGGACATTTTTAATGTTTTTTGAGAACAGTTAGTATCATCGGATATATCGTAAGGTACTTGAGCATGCTGCCACCATGTGGTTAAAAGATAATGGTACATATACTTTATATGTATTTTTTATGTTACATAACGTTTTTCCATTTTAAATCCTTCCAGTGGTTGAAGGATTGAACGAATGGATCTAAACCCTGAAGACTGGTATGATCTGATAAACGACAGCTATTCGTACAATGATTCAGAATGTTGCGAAGGTCTGGTATGTGACTTTGAGGAAGGCGTGTTCTTCGAGGCTGTGTTCATCCCAGTTGTCTACTCACTGGCACTCCTGCTTGGCCTCCTGGGGAACAGCCTGCTTCTCTGGGTTCTGGGTCAGAGGAGCCACACCTGGAGTGTGACCGACAACTTTATCGTGCACCTGGGAGTAGCCGACAGCCTGCTGCTGGTGACCCTGCCCTTCTGGGCCACGCAGGCCACCCATGTAGGGTGGGTGTTTGGGACCCCTTTCTGCAAGGTCGCTGGAGCTCTGTTCACGGTAAGCTTTGGTTTAAACAGAACACTTTAAGGGTGTTTCTATTTTTTATGTTTTATTTTAAACAAGATAAGATGATCTTTTCAGACACCTTGAGGGTTTTTTTAAACATAATGGCAGAACAGTTCCTCTAAATGCTAAATGCATTCATACACCTTCTCTGTGCTTGTTCTCCCAGATCAATTTCTACTGCGGGATCTTCCTGTTGGCCTGCATCAGTCTGGATCGCTACCTCTCCATCGTTCACGCTACACAGATGTACTCCCGCAGGAAGCCCTGGATGGTGCAGACCAGCTGCCTGTCAGTATGGCTCCTCTCTCTGCTCCTCTCCATCCCTGACTGGGTCTTTCTGAAGGCCCTGAAGAACGAGCGGATGGGAGACAGAGTAGAGTGTATTCATGACTATCCTCTCCTCCCTCAGTCAAACATCGACTGGCGCCTGGCATCTCGCCTGTTCTACCACATCGTGGGCTTCATCCTGCCCTCCGCCATCTTGATTTTCTGCTACTCCTGCATCCTGCTGCGGCTTCGCCAGGGCCCCCACGGCTTCCAGAAGCAGAGGGCAGTCTTGGTCATCCTGGCCCTGGTGGTGGTCTTCTTTGTCTGCTGGACGCCCTACAATGTCACCCTGATGGTTGACACGCTGCACTTCAACCGCACCATGGTTCACACCTGCAACAGCAGAACGTCCTTGAACAAAGCCATGATCATCACCGCCTGCCTTGCCTACCTCCACTGCAGCGTGAACCCTGTGCTGTACGCATTCATGGGCGTCAAATTCCGCCACCAGCTCCTGAAGATGCTCAGGGCTATGGGCTTCAAGGTGAAGACCAGCACCAGGTTACAGGCTACAGCCAGCTCTAGAAGGAGCTCCACGTGGTCTGAGTCCGGCCACACCTCTAACTCCATCGCTATCTGAGCGGTCAGAATCTGAGACGAAGGTACAATAGAGAGCGCTGTTAACATAAGAGGCCACTTTAGGTAAGGGACTTCTTTTTTTTTTAACTAGGCATGAAGCTCAAACTGTCTTGCTTTCTTTAATCATATTTTTGCTATCCTATAATTGAATAATAAAATACCATGTCTTAGGTTCATAGGTATAGACTGTTCTACTCATTCATGTAAATAATATATGCTGAAATAACACATGCACTGTTAACATATAAAGACAGTTTAACCATCACATATTTGTCTTGTGTAAAGATTTTATGGTTAGCGTAAAATAATAAAACAGGTCTTCAAGAAGCAGTCAAATGTATTTGAATAAACAAATGTGTTGCCCTTACCCAAGGTACATTGAAATAAAGTACAAAGAAGTACAAAGATGTTCAGAGTCATGTAACAAATATCTTCTGCAATTGGACAGCTCACTTCATATCCTCCAACCAGGGTTGGACATTACTGGACACCTTGGAAACAGTGATACATTTTGTCAAATCCTCTACTTTAAA
>OOFG01066222.1:0-10304 GCA_900323295.1 Molva molva | reverse complement strand
ACACTTATTTGTGTGCGCACACAGAGAACAGTTTTAGGCGCTTTCCTGAATTTGCATGTGTGTATGTGCCGGCTGACTATCTCCTGCTTCTTGCTGAGTGCAAAATATTTAGACCTAATAGACTTTCCCCCCTCCTCTGATCCCCATGTCCTTCCCTGCTCCACCCCTCCTCCAGCAAACCCGGGCTGGAGGGCGGGATGGAGCAGGGTTTAGAAGGTCAGGGTTTGCTGGATTGAGGGTAATAACAGAATGTAATCCCTGCGGCTGGTGAATTAAAAGACTTAATCTTTCCCAAACTGGGATTAACAGTACAGCACATGCTGGAGAGGCGCAGGCTACGGCCCACATGTACAGAGTTGTTTGTCAAAACACACACATACACACAAATTCACAGATAGAAAAATAAGCTAAACCCTACCCAAGCCAGAACACAACTGAGACCAAATTGAATTATGTGTGGGTGTGTGCGTACCTCGTTCGCTGGCGTCATCCACCAGCACTATCTCCTCCAGGAGGGTGTGTGGCGAGCGGTCGATGACAGAGTGGACGGTGCGCAGCAGCGTGCTCCAGGCCTCGTTGTGGAACACGATCACCACGCTGGTGCGAGGGAGATTATCTGGATACAACTTGTTCTTGCACCTGTGCAGGAGGGAGATGGAAAGGCCCTTCAGCATACAACAGAACACAAGACCATCCTGAAGCTTATCCGCTTTGATGTATTGGTAGAATTTAAACATCATTAAACACAGTTTGCACAAGAAAATACTTTTCTTTATACACATGTAAATAATGATGTACGATGTAATAATGATGTATGATGGATGGAAGACTGGATGGAAGAAGTGCTGAAGGTTAGGATATGTTTTCAATATGTTCAATCCAGCCGGATAGACAGATCTTCATACTGTATCTCAATCATCGGCTGATGATTTTAATTACAACTAATTACCAACCATTATATCTACAACATATAATACATTCATAAAATAATTCAATCAAAACGTTTGACGTGTTTGATCTGCCATCCAAACAAATCCAGATGACAGCCATGACAAGTATGAACACATTTCCCAGAGACGCTGAGTGTCATCCTAATGTGACACCTGATGGTGTTACTATTGCAGTGTGAACAATCAGCATTATGGCTAGTGGGAGAAGGCAAGGGAAATCAAATGCAGAGCACAATAGTAATATCGACACACCGGGATGTGGGCGGATTCAAATAAATCTAAACAATTTTCCACTACAGTTCTGCCTACATTGCTTGTCCCAGCACATTATCACAACTTAATACAGCCCACTGTCAGTTTATGTTTGCTTATTTAGCCTTTATTGGCCTGGGGTAGCCTTACTTAACGTCTAAATATTCTCTTTTAAGCAGCACTCTGCAAACTACCCGAATATGCATCTATTTTCTTTGGGGGGGGGGACCACAGCGTGCAGAGTGAAACCAGAGCGAGCCCACGTGCACACAGGAACAACATGCCAACGGGGACAACATGCCAACTCACTACACAATACCAGCTGGGTTACTATTTCCAGACTGTGTCATGAACTTCAGGTGCTCAGCTAAATGACCACATTAGAAGATCAAATTGTACTTTCTATTTACCCCAGAAATTCGGGATGTATGTGTGAAATATATACTATATGGATAGAAAACAAACAATGTCAAAGGTTATATTTTCAGACTTTTTCAATGGTCTTATCTTGAGCTTTTAGAGCCTAATTGTGTAAATCTCAGCACATGCCCAGCACATGGCCAGCCTCTATTAGATGAGTGTTGCTGTGCTGATCCTCTGCTAAGAGCTGAAATCTGATATTGTGGTGTAAGGGAATTTTGGGCTGGCCCCTTACTCAGACCGCCTGGGCACTGTCCAATCTTTTCTATCTGCTGCGGTGTCGACTCAAAGTGCTGCGTTGGAATGAGTACGTTCTAATCATTTGGATTGAGGACACACATAGTCAGATAGTTTGATGGGCACTACAGCTTGCAGAGGATTCTATGGAATACTGTCCATGTCAATTCCCTGGTAGGCATGCATAGGGAGGCAGGCAAAGGGAATGACACAGATGATGATAAAGGTAACAGAGGCAAGAGGAACATGAAATGGTACGGCGAGATCCCAGTTCAAACCTGTGCTGCCTCCGGCACAGAGCATGCACGGTGGACCGCCAGCACAGCTGATCTAAGCCCTCTGATATTAAATTGTCTCTCAGACTAAATCGGTTTTCCCAAGAGAACAGCTCTGATGAGCTCAAACTCTGCACTAAAAGAGGGAAAATGTAAGACCGAGGCTATGACTTCCTTTGATAGATTAGAGCTTTCCTAAAAGTCCATATGCAATATTCTTCTTTCTACTCTACCCCCTCCCCTCCTCCAGCTAAAACGCTCATTCCTGCTTTCTCTCTCTCTATCTCTGAGTCTATATTTCTCTCTCTCTCTGTGTCCCAATCTCTGGAATGCTGCCTCATTCTGCTGCACTCTGACAGTAGGAATGCAAAAAGCAGCAGCGAAGGGTAGATAACAGCAACACAACCCGCCCATTAGCTCAGTTTATGTGCATGTGCGTGCACACAGTGTGTGTGTGTGTATGTCATTTACAAAATGTAAGGAAGAAGGTGGATGAGTATGCAAAATGATTCAGTTCAAAAACAGTGAGACCCTTGGAAGCTTTGAGCTTTCGTTTACACTTTCTTCTCTGCCACACCACTAATACTAACGCACACACACACACATACACACACATGCACACACACACAGACATTATTTAAGGCAGAAAATACGACACTCTTTAACCACAGAAATGTATTTGCGTGTTACTAGCGTTCATCGTTATAGTTGAGGCTACACAATGATGTGTGTATGTAATGTATGTAATGTAATCTAACCTGTCAGTGTTGAGTATAAAGCATTGCAATGCATTGCAGACTTATCCTTCAGCCAATTCATTTTGGGGGATACAAAGCCAGGGCAGCAGACTGCTTCTAATTGAACTGCCCCTCCCTCTTGCCACATATGCAGACATAAATGCATGGTCACAAACATTAACAGGGAACTCACAACGCCCTGTGCAGTCACCTTCTAAAAATGGGAACAAGTCAAGTTTTCTGAAGGGTGTGGTGTGGAAAGACTTTCATAAAGTCATAATCCCAGACATATAGATACAGACACGTGCATACACCAGGCACAGAGCCCAGAATGCCCTCTGCCTTCATTACTTCCATTTAAACACTGCACTGCTGACGCTGGTGCAATACAACTCCAGTCAATTTCCGCTCCCGAGATTTTTACCAACGGCAGAGATAAGTCAAGTCCATCCTTTCAGGTTTCCTCTACCTGTCGTAAGTCTACCCACACACATGCACACACGCTGGTGTGTAATCATATGCACCTCCAGCTCCCCACGCACACACACACACACTATCCTATACCTTACACACACTGTCAGACAGAGGGGGGTTAGGTGCCCTGCTCTATATTGACTCTGTCTTATCTCCTAATTGGAAAAGCAGATAGAAGGAGAGCTGTGAGAGTGAAAACACACCTAGTAATCAACTCTCAGCTCAAAGACTAAAACCCATTTCACGGATCAATGTGCTTCTTCTTCTCTGGCTGTCTGGCGTGCAGACAGGCCATATAGACGTGTGTCTTTTAAGGGTGTGTGTGTGTGTCCACCTATCTTTCCATCTAATCCCTGTTCATTAGCCATTTAAGGACATATCTCCATCAAAGGAAAGAGGCAGGCGTTCAAAATGCTCTGACCTTAGCTGTGGCACAGAGCTGCAGACCAGACACAAGCATGTCCCTCCCTCAGCAGTCTGTGGGATGACTAACTGCTGGGCTTTCACACATCTTCACCTACTCATTCCCTGTGTCTTATCATACTGTCTATTACAGATCGAGAAAAGAATAAGACACAGACACAGAATTAAATTGACTTTGAAGTAAATGAGAACGAGTTCTTCCAACTGTGTTTTGAGAACATTAGTTTTCACATCCCCATGCTCATTAGAACAAATAACTATAATATCATGGAACTAGGAGAGGTATCTCAATAGGACCCTTTGTGTAGAGATTGATGTTAAATAAAGTTTTTTGTGTGGAATTCAGTGTACAATACTGGGGTATTAGTTAATCCTTCCTAACTAGGCCATGACTTACAACTTCAAAACAAACTGCAGTCCCAGTACACTTCAACAGACTCTGGTTTCAACAGCTTGGCGAGTGAATGGGAGTTATATTTCAACATTCTATGAATCCCACCCACGAGATGTCATAGTGAGGGATGAGTTATAGATGGGAGGGACCTCCGAGCTATAACTATGCTATGCCTGAGAAGACGCCTACCCTTCCAGACGGACGTCGGGGAGGGATCGGTTGAGAGCAATCATTTCTGAAGCCATGAGGTTGAATTGGTTGATCTTAAACATCTCCTTCATTTTCTCCTGGTTCTCCTTGGAAATCACAACAGGCTTCCCGCCTTCTCCGGGCCCATCCCGTGGCCGGGTCAGAGCATCTGCGGTAGGGAGAACAAAGGGAAGGCTTTCAGGAGAGAAGGCTGGGAATACTGCCCCGGGTCAGAGGTTAGGCTCCAGGAGGTCCATGCAGAACCAGACTTTTAATTTGTTTGAATTATTACACTGGTATAGTCTCTTTACCTGTCCACTCAATATGTTGCGTTTTTTAAACAATATAACTGTGTTCAAGGGTGCATCTATCAGTGTTTCCACTACATGAATTAATTCAATCATTTCTAACTCAGATTAGAAATTATGTTTGCTGCCCCAAATGCTATTTTTTTTATTTAAAAACATATATATCAAAAGGTGCCATCTACTGCACCTTTTCTGTTATTTCATTGTCATTGTTGTCAATTGAGAATAATATGGAAAAATACTGACAGCAAAATAATGTTCTTTAATAGAAGAATAGAAAGCGCATGATGATACTGTAGGTGTCATAAGTTCATGAATGGCTTCAGACTAAATGTAGGTAGCATGAAGAGAAAAAGTAACACAATAAGTGACTTAATAATATAAATTAGTCTACATATCTGATTGTGTGGAACAGAAGCAACAGTATTATTAAACCCAGACGGTTGAATGGCTACAAATTGCAGACTGAAAACTGTATATGGGCTAACATTAATGCCAAATAAATTTGGCACATACACATAGTGCGTTTGCATGGTATTTCTTGTTGTGTTATATTGTTGTACCATTGTATGAGACCATTTTTGTTGGAATGCACCAGAGCCCTACTGGAATCATTGATCACACTTAAACCTATCAGTGCCCGCACACATCAATGAATAAGATGAAGCAATTAATAAGTTGCGTATTTGAGCTAGATTAACGTTTGTGTGCACATGACCAACAAATGTTTACAGGAACCAGATAAAAAAGGTGTCCTAGAACAACATGCATGCTATACTTGATGAGGCAAATATAGCTCATATAGATCAAGTGTATCCTCTTAGATTTTTTAGAGCAGTGTTGCTGAGTTTTGTGTGAGGTGCACTATGTTCATGTGCACGTGCACGGTGCTAAATGTACGTGTGCACGGTGCTGATGTGCGTGTGCACGGTGCTGATGTGCGTGTGCACGGTGCTGATGTGCGTGTGCACGGTGCTGATATGCGTGTGCACGGTGCTGATGTGCGTGTGCACGGTGCTGATGTGCGTGTGCACGGTGCTGATGTGCGTGTGAACGGTGCTGATGTGCGTGTGCACGGTGCTGATGTACGTGTGCACAGTGCTGATGTGCGTGTGCACGGTGCTGATGTACGTGTGCACAGTGCTGATGTGCGTGTGCGCAGAGAGGTTTCAGTGTGATCACTGATTTTGGTAGGGTTCTGGTGCATTCCAACAGAAATTGTCTCATGCAATGTGTATGACAATATACCATGACAAAAAATTTCACCAATGTTTTTTGCCGCAAATACAGTTTTCAGTCTGCAATTTGTAGTTATGCCATTGTCTGGGTTTTCATAATACTGTTGCTTATTTTCTAACTTATCAAATTTGTATTGTACTTTCTATTATTAAGTCAATGTCTCTTCATGCTACCTACATTTAGTCTTAAGCCATTCATGAACTAACGACTACAATATCATCTTGTGTTTTTTATTCTTCTATAGCAGGCAGTATTTTTTAACAATATTTCTCCAATGAAAGTAATGACAATGCACCAATTCAGGGGGTGCAGTAGGGGGCACCTATGATATATGTTTTTCAATAAAACAAACAGCTTTTGGGGTGCCCAACATCCTTTTTAATGATTTAAATACTTTATTTTATGTTTCCTTGCCTGTTTGGACATTCACAAAGCGTATTCTATCTGCTTGTGTGCACATCTTTCGTGCACCTGAGATGATATCAGCTGCAAACTTGCCAACCCTCCCGATTCTCCTGGGAGAGTCCAGATTTTTCACTGTCCTCTCCCCGTAGTCACACAGTGACATCTCCTGCAGTTCTCCCGAATTAGGAAAAGATTCATACTTTTATTTAAAATAATTATCTGTCCAAAATGATTACTTTCCAATCCAAACACAACACGATGAGACAGGATTGTTGGGGACATGTTGTGATTGGCCATCCGTCAGGCAGCACCTATCAGGTGTGAACGCTACGAGTCACTTCAGCAGCGACACGTGAAGCAATTGGAGCCAAAGAAAAAATATATACTGTCTGTCATTGGATTTTTATGGCCATATATATATTTATAGTAACAACATTTTATTTGTCTGCTTTTCATTTTGTGATTCACACCCTTAAAAATTCACTACTAGGAAATTAAGTCTTTGATACTGATTTTATTTCTGGGAGATCTTTTTGAAAATCTCTATTTCTGAGGGCTGAAGGTTGGCAAGTATGATTGGCTAACTTGTGTGTGTCGACCCACAGTGGAGTCTCTCTATTTGCATGTGTGCATGGGAATTCTACGGTGCATGGACTCCTTCACGATACAGCCCCGCTGACTAGAAATATACGACAGCTGTGTCTGTGATGGTGTCACACCATGGCGTTGATTATCAACTTGTCTGAGACACTTACCCTCTCTCCCAGGAAGGCCTCTCTCCTTCTTGTCGTCACACTTGTTACACTCACTGAAGTAGAGCAGGATAAACATGTCCAGCATCACCCACACCAGTGAGGTGGCCAGCACCACCTTACAGTAGGCAAACCTCCGCATCCTTGAAAAGGAGAGAGACAGAAAAAGGGAAAGCACATTAAATGACTAAGGAGGATGGAGGAGGAGGAAGAGTGAAATGTGGAGGTGTGATTTGAGGACACAATCAGAGGCTTTGCAGTGGGGAGCTCTCTCTCTCTCTCTCATTCTCTCTCTCGATATTCTTTATCAGTGTGTCTTTACCATTCTCCTCATTCCCTTCTGGCTGGCTTCCTGAGCATCTGTCCTCTTTGAGTCTGTCTGACTTCTGCCTATTATCTACCAGCTGGTTATCAGTAGTGCTTCTAAAAGGTCACCTCCACACTTTGAGATAGAGCTGAATAAAAACATACAGAGGCATTTATGTGTAAAATGACTCATACAGAGTAAAAAAATAAAATAAATTTGCAAATCATTTTCATGAGTTGAGGTCTAACATTTTTATTGGACACAATTCGGCGTGTTTTATTTGGTTTTATGTGAACCACTGCGGCATTTAAACCTTTCTGCCCCCACAGTGCCTACCCTTTATACATAAAACAAGCTACAACTCTGTTAAGTAAATTGCAGGCAGGTAAACACACTGACTGGTAGCGGCACATACACAAACCCGCTCGCGTGCACGCACTCATACACGCCCGTACGCACACAGTGATAGTAATTGCTTTTCTTTGGCAGGCACCGAGAGGCAGACAGAGCCACATTAAAATTCCTCTGCACCACTCTGCTTCTCTCCTCCAGCGTCAGCTCTCCCTCAGGCTGCTTCTCTGCTCCAATGATCCCCCAGGTTAAAGCAGCACCAGCAGAAAGGAGAAAATTAATTTGGCCATGGTGATTTCTGCTTGTATAAAAACGGGGTTTATGCACAGATTGAGCAGCGTTCAAGGACAGGGAGAACGGCAGCATTGGCAGTTCTAAGATCAGCCTGTTTGTTCTACAATTCTGAAGCTTGCACGGCAGAATTTGAGGTTGTGATTGTTTGTTTGTGAACACTGCATAGCAATGTATGACAATAATAGGTAAGTGTATAGGACACGTACATCACGTAACGTGTGGAGAATCGTGTACATTTTCACGGTAACACAACTATGGTTGTCCACCATAAATTAATGTATATCACCAGAGTTTCAGATTTACTGGTACTCTCACAATAAACATAATAGAAAGATACTTGGTTGTTTATGAACACATACAATTATTGGACAAATGCATGATACAAACATAATAATCTTCTTCTCTACTGCCAGCATTTCTGTAAAAAAGCTTAAACATCATAGTGACATTTCTTTGGCCCTGGAATTCATCTAGGAATAGGACAAATCCAGGAAAATAATCCTGAGGCCTAGGTGGATGATAAATGTTTAAACCTATTAAGCAGGGTGAGGTGCAAATAAATGTACTCATCAAGTGATTCATAGTAAATCATCTCTTATAACACAATAATCCTGCTAGGGCTGAGATTAATGCATTACATATTTGATGAATGCAATCATTTCATGGCAGCTGATGGCACTGCCTACCGCTATTTGATGAACAGCATAATAGCAGGTTCTTACATCAACTGTGCTCAGCGCTTGCCATTAATATACTTTTTATTGATGCCAAAATATATTTTGACATCAAGACAGATCAAGAGATTTGATCGACATCACCAGATTGATGTCGATCAAATCTTAAAATCCACAAAGTTTTCTCCCTGGGGTGGGGGCTGTTGTTATTTTAAAGTACTGATGATTAAACAATATGCTTGTAGTTTTAGGGTTATTGTTTCATGTGCAGAACATTTGTAGGAGACTGTATTGAGCTACTCTACAAAATAAGCTCTTTGGATGGATATACATAGGTTGTGGAACAATTTCTGGGTATGTCTTTACGCTACATTAGCATGCAATTATCGACAATGGTCAGTTTCAACCAGAGGGAACCTTGAACAACACTCCCCCCACATAAGTGTCTTACTACATTGAGTTACTACTATATTGGACCATTGAAATCTCATAAGTGACAGTTGCTATCTTGCTAGACTTAAAGTGTAGTGTCAACAGAAAAAGGGTTGCCTGAGATTATGACTATGCACTTGCTGCATCAACACACACACACAGGTGTGGTTCTTCGCAGGTGGGAGTGTGGTTAGAGGAGCTTTACAAAAACATTACAGCCACATTTTTGCTATAACATTGGTTGGAAATGCAAAATTGTCCTTAAAATGTGACAGCAGTATTAGCACAGGTTATGAACGCAAAACAATCAATGTAAACCAATGGTATTCTCCATAAGGTCTTCTTATCGTCTTCCTAATCATGCAGGACTTACACAGATTTAATCTTATTATTCATTTAACTTATTTTCACTTTATTTATTATTTCCGTCTATTTTATTTCACACTGTGAAATACAATTTCATTTTAAACAAAAAATCCTGTCTGTAGTATATTTCACTACATCATTATTACTATTCTAAGCCCATTTGATCCCTGGCTTTATCCCTTATTTCAAGTGCTTTTACAGGTTAAAGGACACTACCAGTCTGGATGATCAAACCATTGTCACTGTCTCTCCTGGCTTCACTTATACATCCGTTACACTTTTAATTTGTCAATTCGCTGAACAATGTAAAGAATAACAATATAGCGCTTTGGTCTTCGTGATAAGACATTTTGTAAAGTACTTGTATGAAGATTCACTTCTATACCACAAACTGTGTACTGACCGACGGACATTGACTCCAAAAGACGAAAGTGCTATATTGTCTTTGTTTACATTCATTGCAGGCATACTCACGCTGGATGCCCTTCGGCAGAAGCGGTTCAACAAGTCATTTTGCCAAATTGTTAACGGAAGTTTTCGTGAAGAGAGATGGCTAAAATAATTTGATCACCCTTACTGGTATTGTCCTTCAGGTTTACCCATTGTGATGGTTAACCTGCACCTGCATTTTCTGGCTCCGACACAATTAGAGAAATCCTGTTTCTAATTTTAGTCCAAAGTCTTTGTTAGTTGTTTTCTCTCCAACTGCTGCAGTGTAACTCTTTCCTTGCTTGACCTTGGCAAGCAAATAGGATGTAAGCCACAACATAACAAAACTCTCTCTCTGCATGCACTCAGACACACTTTACACATGCAAAGAAAAAG
>OOFG01066214.1:0-13139 GCA_900323295.1 Molva molva | reverse complement strand
GACAATGACCCCAAACACACCGCCCGGGCAACGAAGGAGTGGCTTCGTAAGAAGCATTTCAAGGTCCTGGAGTGGCCTAGCCAGTCTCCAGATCTCAACCCCATAGAAAATCTTTGGAGGGAGTTGAAAGTCCGTGTTGCCCAGCGAAGGCCCAAAAACATCACTGCTCTAGAGGAGATCTGCATGGAGGAATGGGCCAAAATACCAGCAGCAGTGTGTGAAAACCTTGTAAAGACTTACAGAAAACGTTTGACCTCTGTCATTGCCAACAAAGGGCATGTAACAAAGTATTGAGATGACCTTTTGTTATTGACCAAATACTTATTTTCCACCATAATTTGCAAATAAATTCTTTAAAAATCAGACAATGTGATTTTCTAGATTTTTTTTTTTTCATTTTGTCTCTCATAGCTGAGGTATACCTATGATGAAAATTACAGGCCTCTCTCATCTTTTTAAGTGGGAGAACTTGCACAATTGGTGGCTGACTAAATACTTTTTTGCCCCACTGTATGTTCAATAGCCTAAATGTGCCCACTGTTGGTTTCCCAGATCCTACGGGTTCTGGGTAACGTTGCCCACAAGAAGAACAGGTACTGCTCCCAGCTAGCCCGGGCGGGGCTGGTGCCCGCCCTCTGTGCTACTCTCAGGATGTCTGAGCCGGACATCGTTGCCCTGAGCCTGGAGGTCCTCTTCATGCTGGTAGCAGGTTGCCCACAAGTAAGTACAAGCACCTGCACCTTCAGGAACCAAACGTCAAAAGCACAGCAACAGCACCATCTCTGGTGATGATGGGTTATTACGTGTGATGTGCCTGATTGATTAAACTTGATATTAACTGGCACCAATTTAAGGTTTAGGTTTAGGTTGAGTGTTAAGTAACTCTTTAAATTGACTGTTTTTCATTTATTTTTATTATTCTATCGCTGTGTATTTATTAAAGTCGCAATGTGTAACATTTCAACTAGCCAGTAGCTAAAGTGACCTGGACATATCTGTAGAATGCTGATCGAAAGTGATTTCAATAATGTTATCAATAAAATCACATCTTACAACAGATATAGTCTAAAAAATAAGAAATGCTGGCCACCCTGTACCTCTCTTTGTTCACACGAATCGTACTATCGACACTCCCAAAGCCCCTCCCAGATACGCCACCCAGCTAGCCAAGCTACGCTAGTTCACCTCACACATCTGCACATCCAGTTGGAGTGGACAGTGTTCTGAAGTTACACTGGTATCGAGGTTTTTTTAATACTGACTTTCTCCCGGCAACCATCTGCGAGGGTTACACATGTTACACATTGCGACTTTAATCTCCGGTGCCCTCGCTGTCCCCAGGCAGCGGAGGAGTTTGTGGAGCAGAACGGCATCGCGCTGCTCGAAGCTGTCCAGTATAACGGCGAAGGAGAGATACGGCAGAGAGCAGCGCATCTCCTGGAGCACCACCTACCCTCCCAGCACACGGTGGAAACCAGCTAACCGGAGGAGTCACCGATTTACTTTTCAATGAAAGGCCATAACCGTGTCTCTTGTCCTGGCTGACGGGCGCGATCACGGTGGGACGAGAGTAGCGGCCCTCGCTGATGTGCAGCGGCATTTCATGCCAGCGGCACGTTTACCGATTGTAAAGTTGATGGTGTATATTTTATACAGGTTTTTATATTTAATACGCAGATTTTAAACTAGTGTTTCATGAAATTGACTGCTTTTTGTCCTATGTTATTAGAATAATGCAACTTTATCTCCGTATAAGAAGATCACTTGGCAATTAAAAACAGCTTTGTTACAAACCTCCTGCTTGAAATGTGCATGGATTTAAGTGACATCGTTCGAGGGAGCAAACAGCCAGTTTGCCTTATTGTCCAACTTCTATAGTAATGGGCCTAGAAATGGGAAGTCACTTGTGTTCTCCAGGGGCATGTACTTGGTCATCTGTTATTCCTACTCTACATAAATGACATGTAGTATTTCTGTATGCTGATGAATACACTTTGGGTGTCCAACGCCAGCAAGACGTTGGAGACCAAAAGTGCCTCCATAAATGTATTGACAAAAGGTTTTCTGACTCATTTTCGATGTGTTATACCAGTTTTAATGTTGTGCAGCATCTGTTTAATTGAATGTCTGGTGCATGTACTTGATGGTGTTTAATTTAATTTGTTGCCAAGCTTAATGAGGACCACAATGGAAATACGTTTCTAACTTCATTGTGATCCTCCTCTGATTTTATTCATGCATTTTTTCTGGTGTATTTTCAAATGATCGAATAAACTAATCTTAAACACATGCAAAAAATAATACATTAAAGATTCACGTAAGAATCGCGATTCTTATCTTCTATGACTCTGAATTGATTCACAACTTTCAAAAATCGATTTTTTTACACGAAAGTACTTGAAAGTACTACTCTCATTTCATGTATTTAACCCATTAGCAGCACTAGGGGCAATGCTGCTGGTTAAATGCAGAGCTCATTTGGGCAACCAGTGCTGCGCCAGGGGACCAACTCCAGGTCTACCGCCTAGTGCCTAGGTCAAGGGCACCGGCAGGAGTATTAACCTAGCAAGGATGTCTTTTGGTGCTGGTGGAAACCCACGTGAATACGGGTAGAACATACTCCACGAAGAAAGGTAGTAATATTATCCGATTTTTTTTTATGTTCCACGTGACTGCTTGGGTCTGCCTAATGCTCACTTGGGCGGGACGTTCCTTGACTTGGGTTTAGCGGCGAGAGTGGGAGGGACTTTCACAGAGGGATATCGTTTCCGTTACATGCTTCGTGTATTGTTTTGTCAAAATTTCGTAAAAACTCCATATTTATTCTCCTTTTCGATGTGATTGTTATCCTTGAAAATGTATTCTTCCTCTACTCGTTCCGGGAACTGTAAACTGGTGTACACATCTCATAGCAAGGAAAAAACCGGGAAATTGCGTTGCGGTAGACCGGGGTAACGCTACAATACAGGATCCTCTCTAACCCTAGGTTGGCGCTCTCTTGTGGCTCGCTCGCCTCAACGTGACTTCTGCCATGTTCTATTGGAACATATATTGCAACGCACGCATTAAAAGTTTGCCACTCAAACAGTCACCATGGTAAGCCCAGTTTAATTTTGTAACTTGATAAAATATTTCGGGAGCTGTATTTTTTGTTGTAAGCATATCGTTTTGCGTTCTTCTTCTCGTATATTCTAGCCTACTATTCACAATTTCAATTTGAACAATAATTTCTAATAATTATTATGTAATAATTAACTGTATTATTAATGTATCATAAAGAAAATAAGCATTGACTGCTGATTTGACAGACTCGTTTTGCACTATGCTATTTGCTGCCAATTTGTGTTATTTGTGAATGCTTGGTCTAGTGGTTTATATAAAACATAATTTATAGTCTGGTTTAAAATAAAGGTCATGCGCAAGTCTAAGTCGGATTATGTCGTCCAAGTTTAAAGGGAAGGGGTCAAAGCATCGTCCAATTACTATTTATAGACGGCATATCCCGAGCACCACAAATGTGGTTTATTCTCTTGGACCACCAAGAAATACATTTTCTATTAGCGTAGAACCACGTTGTTCTTGTTTGTTTTGCCTTAAAGCGTTTTATATAATAGGAAGCATTTCAAATATTATGTAGACTAATTTGAATATACTACAGTCTACATGTAATCAAATGGGATTATTAAACATTATTTCAGTGTATTGATTAAAGTAATCTGTTTCTGTAGTTCTGAATAGTAAGATAGAACGGAATCATGAAATGTGAACATCACTTGTAAACTAAGTAGTCTGCAAATGTTAGTTATTCATAACCTCATGAAATTGTAACATGTTTGTCTTTTTTTTAAATCTGCTGTGTTCTAATAGGTTAACTTGGTGGATGCTTTGCATTGAATGTGCCATTTTATAATATTCTTTTCAGCCTAACTTCCTTTAAATCCTCTGCTCCTGAATGGATCACTTAAGCTTTCATGTTCAAATGACAAATACACTTGTTTGGATTCAGAGACAGCTGGCACATTTGAAGTACTTTTTGCCTAGAATAATCTCTCTCTCTCTCTCTCTCTCTCTCTCTCTCTCTCTCTCTCTCTCTCTCTCTCTCTCTCTCTCTCTCTCTCTCTAACTCTGTCTCTCTCTAACTCTCTCTCTCTAACTCACTCTCTCTCATTAGCTCTCTCACTCTCACCCCTCACACCCACTTCAGCTCTCTCTCAGGTCCCTCCCCAGGATGGCTGTTCCACCACCTGACGCCCCCCCCCTCCGGCTGGGCTCTGTCCAAAGCCGGCACCTTAAACCACCAACCGGTGGCTTGGACGGGAGACTGAACCAGCTCTTGCAGCAGGCTCTAAGGGAACTCAACTTACCCGAAACACAGGACCTAATACCGGGTAGGGTACCGCAGTTCTGACCGCAGTACTGCACAATAGATATGTAAATGATGGTACGCTGAGATGCAATCAAGCATCAAGTAAATGGGCTTTTAGTGTAAACCACACCCATACTGACCCCTGTGCAACGCAACTGTTCATGTCACATGGGAAATAATCAACTCTGCATCCTCCGCTACCCTTACACCCGTGTACTTGAGATGATGAACACATTGAACCATTAACCGACAGGCTTTTCATGGTGTCTGCTGTGCAGGTGTGGGGCACTCGGATCAGTGCCTGTGTGTTTTGGGTTCCCCTCTGCCGTACCTCTCCATGCTGCTTGAGGCAGGACAGCGGACCCCAGGTAAGAGGAACCTGTTGTATATTTAAATCTGCAGCCTTTAGTTTTTTATATCATCAAAATGACGAGATTTGCTTTGCACTGTTTATATGTACTATATACTGTGCTGCCAATGTTAACAGTCAACAGTGGGAGGTTGTGTTGGGTATAGCCATTCAAGGCAAGTGTGTTTTGGGTATTTTCTATCCTTTAAATATTTTTATGTGAAGGTTAGTAGCTTCAGTGACCGCATAGTGCTAATGTCAACACTGGAAAAACCTTTCAAGAATTGGTCTCTTTTGTTCTAAATCTGTTCCCTAATCAATCTTTATTTTCTTTTTGTTTCCAGGAGATGCACTTCTCTGTCTCTCTCCATCATGGCTGTCACGCTCCTCCTCTTCCTCCCTCATGGTGCACAAGGCTGTCACCTTTGACCTTGGGGGCCGCACTTTCCTCTCAAGCTTCAGCCTTCCTCGCAAGGTCACCTACTTCCTGTCATGTGACCCTTATTTAAATGAGGAAGTGACCCATGAGACGGACTGCCCGATAGGGAGTTCTGGATCGCTGGGGAAGTTGTGGGGTGATGTTCTGACGTCCAGGGTTCTGCTGCAGAAAGCTAGCATCAACACACCACCCACCCTGGCACTTCTGAACCCCTCAGCAGAAACAACCTTGGAGGAAGGCATCGTGGGAGCTGTAGAAGTGGTTCTCCTCGGAAAACCGTTGAAAAGCAACCTTGACTTGATCAGAAATAAGGTCTTCTCCTTCCTGGAATCCAAAGCTGTGAGGCATTCTGACAAGGTGGGTTCAATGTCAACTCTGCGCTCTGATGATTCAAATGTTTTTGGTGTACAATATACATTTTAATCCAAGGAAGCATAACACACAACTTGATTCTTTCACTTCCTACAAAGAAGGTTGTGTTGAGGCACAGCGGAGCCAGGTTTGTGGACCAGGCGGCCTTCTCCAAGCCTGTGTATCTCTCCCTGGACAGCACGGAGGAGGTGTGGGCCAGCGTGGTCCATCTCCTGCCGGGTCTGCTTCCTGGAGAGGCTGCCTTGCTGGAGGGGTTCTGCCCGCCCCTGAAGCACCAGGCGCACCTGGAGGTGCGCACCTGGGAGGAGTACACAGGTAAGGTGCTGGGCGAAGAGAAGGGTCGTGTGCTTTAAAGGTGAGGCAGTAATCAGTCAGAGGGAACGTGGGATCATCACAGTGGTGGTAAGTTAATGTTGTGTCTAACAGAATGGACGTGAGGTAATTGAATGTAAACACATCCAATCAGAAGAACTTTACACACTGATTAGGTACGGCAGACATGAATGGAAAGTCTTGTCAAATAAACTGAACCCAATGGGATGGTCTACTCAATGTACTCTTGCCATGAGATGGCGTCATGGTCTTCCTTCCTGTCTCAGGTGGCCCGCCTCCGATTCCTGACCTGTCCTTCAGATTGTGTGCCGTTGTTACACGCTCCCCACAGGACACCCCTCTCATCTACAAGGTGCACATAGATCTTACCTTTAAAGTCATATGTATTGGTGGTCATTATTAGTTGGTAGCATTGACTTTTTTTTGCGTTCCTTATCTCTCCGCCAGTTGGTGTGTAGGGTAGGTGCCTCGGATGCTCCTCTCTCCCACCATCAATCTTTGTGTCAGTCCTTGGAGACCACCTTGAAAGAATGCGGCTTTACTGACCCTATGTTCGCTGTCTCGCTCCGTCACTTAGCAACCAAGACCGCCCTGGACTGTCTCCGCCTTGTCATGGAGACAGAGTCCAACATGTCCTCTGAAAAACGAGGAGGCGTCAATGCTCAGACGGACATGATTGGTACGAAATTCATATCATGAATTTGTTCATCTTAATTACCATTTTAATGCATATAGAGAAACCATACCACCAAGTGTGAAAAAATAAATGTTGTTTATTTAAGCCGTAAAGCTTGTCACTTGACAAACTTTGAGATTGAAGTTTAAGTTTAAGTTTGTAAGATCAACTCATCTCTGGTCTTCTTCCATTTAGGTGTAGACTTGCTTTTCACATCTGATGGAGCCACCATCAAACCAGTTGTCCTGGGCTTCCATCCCAGCCTCTGTCTTCACTACTCTTACCCAGATCAAGAGTGGGAAATTAAATCAAGCAACAGCGAGATGGAGGCCTGTCGCGGAACGCTCCTCCTTACCCCACTCATTCGCTCCCAGCGCTATCTGATGCGAGGGAAGACGGTGCTGGTCATCGGAGCTGGTGGTTATAGTAAGAACTTCATATGGGAGGTGGCAAGCCATTACCAGCTTAAAGTGAGTGAACGCATGGGCCATATGGAAAGAATGAATAAATACCATAATTATGGGGAATTCTACACTATTGATAAATAATATATACATCGATAAATATCATGATGTGATTATGAATTCCAAATACCTATTCTAAACGGTCTAACTAAGGGTCATCACATTAAAGTATATGGAAATTTAAAGTTTGGTATCGGACTAGTTTTCCTAGTTAAAACTAGTTTTCACCGTCGTTTAAAACCTCAAATTTGAAGATTTTAAGGGCATATCTTCTCATTGAAATGAGGCTATAATATAAAACTGGGTATTACGATGGGTCGATATCTTCATTTCATGAGAATACATAATACCATTCAAAGAATATAAACAATGGTATTGAATTATTGCCATGCCCTATTTCTAAGGTTATTTTAGATCTTCCATACCTAATGTTTGTGGTATTATTATTATTATTGTTTATTAAACCTTTATTTTACCAGGCAAGTCCCATTGAGATCTCTTTTTCGAGGGAGTCCTGGCCAAGATAGCAGCTATACAGTTTCCTAACATAAAACAAACATTAAGATTACATAAAACAAAACATTTAGTAGTAGGTCTCATATGCCTAACATACTGCTGGGGACAGGTCTAGCTAGTGAAGCAAGTACAAATTCCAATTTGATTTGCCTCCAAACCCTTCACGTCATCTTTGAATGATTTAGTAGGGATCAGGTCCTCTAGCTGCAGATCTGTCTGCAAGATGTTCAAGGCTGCAGGGGCTGAAAACATAAAGGCATGTTTGCCAGATTCAGTGCGCACCCTAGGGACGGATAGTAGGATAGTGTCGTTTGAACGCAAACAATAATTGCTAGTCCTTTGTGAGATATACCCACAAAGGTAAGAAGGGAGCAGACAAAGCATGGACTTATAAATAAATTTGTGCCAATGAGTGAGTCTGCGCAAGGCCAAAGAAGGCCACTGAACACGGGCATATAGGGTGCAGTGTGACAAAGGCACAGGCTTTGTGCTTGTGCCTTCTTTCTAAAATAAAAAACACGCTTAAGCTTGAGTTTCTTTACAAAATTTTCAATGTGAAGTTTAAAAGTTAAACGATCATCAATTAAAATACTTGTACTGTGACACTAATTCAATCTGACTGCCCTGCAAGGTTACAATGTTAGGAAGGGAATCTAATGTTTTCCTGGCATTAGAAAACAACATCAATTTAGTTTTTGTAGCATTCAACACAAGTTTCAGGTCAAACAACCGTGACTCCACAATACCAAAAGCAGACTGTAAATACTCAAGTGATTGTGCAAGGGTGCCACAACAGCAGTAAATGACAGTATCGTCGTCATAAAAAGGAAACTGTGCATTAGGAACATTTTGACCCAGGTTGTTAACATAGATAGTAAAGAA
The DNA here is from genome assembly GCA_900323295.1 of Molva molva. Lineage (NCBI taxonomy): Eukaryota > Metazoa > Chordata > Actinopteri > Gadiformes > Lotidae > Molva > Molva molva. The sequence goes on along the minus strand of OOFG01066214.1, from coordinate 4,742 downwards.
AAGTGGACCTAAAACAGAACCTTGGGGGACCCCTGTTTACCGCAAACATTTATTATAATCACACACCTCCATGCCACACCCATGACCCCTTGCATTCCTGTCCTTACATTCACCAGATAGTCCTTGTCGACGGCGATCCCAACCACTCTGCATCAAAGATGGTGGATCACTTCTTTGCCGTGCCGGACCTGGCCGACCACCAGCAGGATGAACAACACTGCATGCTTATCTGTGATTGGCTGACGGCCTCCGATCTCCACCCCGACGGCTGCATTTGCTTCTGGGACGACTGCGTAATCCTGACGTCGCAGATCTGCGACAAGCTCCACTTGAGGGGTCCTCTCCCTGGGGCTGTGTCCATTGCCAAGGAGAAGAGCAGAACCCACCTGCACCTTCTGTCGCTGACGAAGAACTCGGGGGTCCAAACCGCATCTGTAGAGCTGCCCTCTGGTCAGGCAGATAGCCAGGCTGACGTGAAGGACAGATACAAACGAGGGATGAACGGCTCGGAAGAGGAAACCTTAAGAGCCCTTGCGGAATTTGGTGCCGGGAATTTTCTCACAGGCTCCACAGACGCGACCGAGACCCCTTGCACACATTCCTCATTAGTTGATTCCCCCCGCTTCCCGGCATACGCTTCCTCCCCTTCCCCTGATGATTCATTCCACCCATGTGTTCCTCTGCTCTCTCCATCTCCCAGCTCCTACGCGGTGCCCTGTCTCCACGTGGAGAGCGTATCGGACCTGAACAAGGCAGCAGAGCGAGGCCTGGGACGGTCAGGAGCTGCTCAAAACGGGGCCGTGAGGTTTCCAGCTGTAATGAAACTGGAGTATGGTGCCGGTGCCGTCGGCGTCAGGAAAGTAGACTCCCTAGCCCAGAGTGTCGCCCATTTTGAACGCATCGGAGGCGACCTAAAAGAGGAGACGGACCACCCGGGTATCGGGCTGGGTTGGGGCAATGCCATGACCCTGATGGAGTACGTAGGCGGTACCGAGCACGACATTGACGTCATCATATTCAGCGGCCAACTAGAGGGGGCCTTTGTGTCCGACAACGGCCCCACCCGACCCCCGACCTTTACCGAGACCACAGCCCAGATGCCCACGGGACTTGCCGCAGATAAGCGCGGCCAGCTGATCATGGCAGCCTACCATGCCTGCTTGGGCTGCGGCCTGCGAGACGGCGTGTACAACGTAGAGATGAAGATGACCGAGCTGGGCCCGCGCCTGATCGAGATCAACGCGCGCATGGGGGGTTTCTACCTGCGCGACTGGATCCTGCAGCTGTACGGCGTGGACCTCCTCCTGGCGGCATTCATGGTAGCGTGCGGCGTGCGGCCCCGCCTCCCCTCAGCCTCCGACCTACCAGCGGGGGGCCACTTTGCCGGGGTGATGTGTGTGGTGTCCCAGCACCTCCAGGCCCTGAGGACCACATCGAGTCTCACTTACCTACGAAGTCTGCACCAGCAAGGATCCATCTGCCTCAACGAGCTGGCTGCGGCCGATGAACTCATTGCAGGGGAGTACGAAGAGCCGTTCTGTAACGTGGCGATGAGGGATACCTGCGCGGAGAGAGCCCGCCAGCGTCTGCTGGCCCTCTGCCAGGCTTTGGGGTTACACTGCCCTCCACATTATGACCTCACATTCTTCTTGTCACAATTTAGTTAATTGGACATTTTGATCTGAGCAAACTGAAACATTAATTTTGAATTAATTGAGCTCACTGACGCAATGCGTAAGTTGCATCTGAGTAGTGCGTTATTGGATTTTGTTGGAATACAGCATGTATGCCAACAACTGAATTATTTACTCTCATAATAATGTGTATCAATCTATAGTGAATATAAACATGTCTTACTCATCTGAATCTTGATGTATTGAGGAGGATTCTTAAGTAATAAATTACAGAGTTTTGTGTTCAACCAATCACAATGCTGGGATTCCTGGTCCTATCATAAATGTATACAGTGCAACTATGCCCTTGTATTTTATTCAATGTAATCGCGAAGTATAGGCCAAATAGAAGGTCTAGTAACCATCACTCACCTCACTATCTGTACAACCATTAAGTGCCTTAACACGAGTGTAGACAAGATGTCTTGGTGTCAATAAAATATATTTTTCCAAATCACTGAAAAGAACTTCATTACCATTCTTCCTGTGAAACATTTTCGGTGTAAAGGAAAATGATTTGTGAAGATTGATATTCCAAAGCACATCTGTCTGTGAAATAATAGAAAACCAAACTGCCTCGCTTCAAATCTCTCTGGCTAGCCTACAACTGCTCCATTGAATGTGATCTGATCTTATTGTTCTTATTCGGAAAGAAAATGTGCATTACAGTGATGCTATGTGACTGCATGGCGGTTTGGTTGATAATGTAACTAGAACAAGTGTGTCAATAAAGATTGCTTGTTTGAGAATCATGGTCATGCCAGTATTTTGCCAAAGTAAAAGGGAGCAATCCAGTAATGATATCGCTACCTGTTGAAATGCTGCTAACCAAACTATTATTAAGAATGGTAGGGTAGAGAGGATGTAGGGCAAAAGGCAATCCAACCTCAAGCCGTTGAAATGTATTCAGCGTAAAGGTCATTTTGTATCATATTACAGTGTGGCCAAAGGGTATTTAAGTGCAACGCATTCTTGGGCCATTTGACCCAAAAGTCAAACAGTCAGCCAAGTAAATATACCCAGGCAGAAGTGGTAAACACAAACATCAGGGCTTTGTTGTTAGGGATGTTGGAGAAGTGACAGTATGGCAACAGGGGCGGGGCCAAGGCATCCGTTGCAGGTGGGGAGGAGCCAGGTTTGGCATGTAGGAGGAACAGATGCAGCGTGTAAATATATAGACTGGTTGGTGGGGTTTGCCTTCCGGGCCCTGGACATCAAGTCAGCATCTTGAAAAAAAAAAAACTATTTCAGTTTTCATAAATGCTCGGTGTAGTTCTTGTTTTGTTTATTTATTTATATAAATGAGTGTTCTTGAAGCCATTCCTTTTGTCTTTCTTTTCATTGGTAAGGAGTCACTGGATCGTGAACAAATGAGAGACCAGCATTGGCTTAAAGAAAAGCTTTTTTTTATATTAAACAATAACAAAAAACATTAACCCACTATAATGTTCAGTTATTCATGTGGAGACTGTCATGACCTAGGCAAGTCACGCAAACCACACCAACTAGGTCTATACATCAACTCTGTTAACCACACGTCCGGAGTATTCACATACTAGATAACTTGTTTAGAACTTGTACATGTAATAAGTGAGTGGGGAATGTTTGTAGGCTATTGAAGAACCTTTCAAATATATACAATTTAGAAGGCTATAATTGCCTTCGGTCAACGACCTAATTTCTTTAATACCATGTTTGGTCACTAGATGGCACACTAGGATTTAAACATCATCCCTAATCCCCCCTCCCGCAGTCACTTTCGCGCCGCTCTCATGTCGACTACCAAAAACAAAGAGAGTGCCACTATGGATTTTACACTGTGAATACGATTATTACTGTGCACGGTGTAGTCCAGACATTTCCTAAAATGTCAAGGGAAGAACTAGCCAATTAGTATGGAAGCATATATGTAGCAAAATTAAAATGGCATTGCAATTTGCAATTTGCAATTCAATAAGTCATTGCATTATGCAATTGACAATTCATTATGCAATTTAATAATGTCATTTGATCATTCGTTATTCAAAGTGCATTTTAATATGCAAAGTGATAATGAAATCCTCAATTCAATTTGCAAAAGTTATAAAGATAAAAATAGAAATAACATTTTGACACATATTTTGACCGCCTTTATTCAAATGGAAAATAAATAACGCTCCCGTGATTGCAATGCACTTCGCCACGCTCCGTGTGTCGCAAAAAGCGAAGCGTCTGGGCGGGAACTACGTCACTTCCTCGTAATTTCCTTGTTTATGTCCGTATGGTGTCAGCAATGGAGGAGATTGTCGCTGCGCTCCGAAGTTTGGCAGATGATGTGGCGGTTTGCACGCCCTCCTCCCGTACGATCCGGTGCAGGCATGTTGGCTGCACCGGATCGTACGGGTGTTGACGCTGTTTCGGGCCCTGCTGCCCGCTGCTCCTCTAGAGCTGCAGCGGCCTCCCGAAGCAGATTCGAACGCGATTCGAGCGTCTGATAGGAACAAAATCTTTTGCAAAGCGTTTTGTGGATTGCATTGCCATTTGCGGATTGAATTGCCATTTGAATTTTGCGACACACGGGGCGTGGCGAAGTGCATTGCAATCACGGGAGCGCTATTTATTTTCCATTTGAATAAAGGCACTCAAAAAATGTGTCAAAATGTTAATTATATTTTTATTGTTATAACTTTTGCAAATTGAATTGAGGATTTCATTATCACTTTGCATATTAAAATGCACTTTGAATAACGAATGATCAAATTACATTATTAAATTGCATAATGAATTGTCAATTGCATAATGCAATGACTTATTGAATTGCAAATTGCAAATTGCATTGCCATTTGAATTTTGCTACATGTATGCTTCCATACACGTCATGCTGAGAGGAAGAGACGGGGAGGGCTTTATGACGTCCACAAGGAAGAAAGGAGCCCCCTGTAGTCTCTCTCACGTTACTTATACTGACTTATAGGTTAAAGTTAACTAGTTAATACTACAGTTAGAATGAAACACTGCCTGCTTTATGAATGTATTCCACAATAACATACAGCGGTATTGTTGTCAATTGTTTGTATGCATGCTTATTGT
>OOFG01066207.1:0-15728 GCA_900323295.1 Molva molva | reverse complement strand
ATTTTTAGATCCAGAACCCCATAGAAGGGAAATGGGGTTCAGGGTATTCTCTCTCGCTATAACCCTCATCAACATACAGCAGACACTCAGCTGCAGTCGCACATGCACAGACACACACAAACACACACACACACACACACGATGATAAACTTATAAACAAATATTTTTTTGGGATGTTTAGATGGAAGCTAAGAATCTCGGGTATTACTATAATACTTGCAAATATAACTTTACTACAATTATATATATTTAACTCTGTGGCACGGTGGCAGACATAATTCAGAAATAATGCATTTCCACTGAAGAGCAGTTCAAAGCATGATCAAGCATAGCTAACCCCCCCAGCGGATGTCTCAAGGCAGGGTTAGTAGGAGCTGTGCAGGCCAGACATGCACTGGGAGCCCTGGTCCATACTTACATGGAGCTGGAGAGGAGACGCAGTGTGTTAGCTTCACCCCCCTTCTCGCCCCTCTACCTCAAATAATCCCTCTCACTGCCATAGTCCATCAGGGACCCCGCCAAGTCAGCAAAGTCCTCCAGGACCAGACTGCTGGAGTCCTCACCGGGGTGGGGTGCCGTGTCGGAGGCCCAGGGCTCGGGCTCGTGGTCCTGGGGGTCATCTTGGGAAGAGGTCCTGGGGCCTTGCTTGTAGTAGTTCTGGGAGTTCTGGTAGTCGGGCGTCGGGTCGTCTCCCAGCGAGCACTGCCGCTGGTCGGGCCCGTCGCCGGAGCCCCGCTGGCCCGGGGGGGCGTTCCCGCTTCCGTCGCTGCTGCGCGAGGCCCCAGTGGGGGGCCCCAGCAGCACATGGTAGAGGCTGGGCAGGCGGATGTCAAGCCGCACGCCGCTCTTGACGAACAGCTTGTTGTTGAGGGCGTAGAGCTTCTCGGCGATGTCGAGGCCTAGCATGACGGAGAAGACGCGCGCCACGTAGCGCTCCCGCGACAGAAGCGTGTATAGACGCCGGCGACGCCACGAAACGTAGCGACAGTCCTCCTCCGCCGTCAGGGTCACCTGGGGGTCAACGAGGTCCACAGGATCTGTCAATCACTCTCTTACCCCAAACTCAGTATTTTAAAGAATATGGCAGTTCTTCTTGGATTGTCAAAATGCAGAGCATGAAATCGCTAACTAGCATCTCAGGTAAACCAACCTGGAAGTTTCCCTCTTCGTTCGGTCGGAGGGACTCCCACTCTGGGGAATCCAGGAACTGGTGGCGGTGGATATAGTGGAGGAACTGACCCTCCAGAGAGACACAGATCCTGGGAGGGGGGGAGATTTTTCATTTTTTTTTCACTCAAACTTAACTAACAAAAAGAAAATTGTGAGGGTGATGGAGTGATATATGGACAGAGATAGTGAGGGTGATGGAGTGATATATGGAGAGAGGGAAGAGGGACAGAGAGAGGGAGGGAAGCCGGAAAGAAGAGAAGGATGGGCATACAAAAAGAGGAGGGCGAGAGATCAATTTTAGAGGAGAAAGGGAGGAGTGAATAGAGTGAGAGATGACACAGATAAAGTGAGAGTAGTAGAGTCCAAAAATTTGATATGAAATAATCACCAGGAACTGTTTCCAGTCATCCTTGTATGTCAGATCTCCAGGCTCACTAGCTCTGTCCCTTCTTTTTCCGTTCTTCATTCAAAACGTTTATCATTTAATTGAATTAATTCATTTAAATGATTTTCAATTCGCAAAGTGTAACATTTCGACTAGCCCCTAACCTAAAATTAACTATAGATAGGAATAGTGACCGATCCTGATTTCAATAATGTATTGAATAAAATCACATCACATCACTCTGTTGAGAATCTTACTATCAACACTCCCAAACCCCTCCCACTCACGCCACCCAGCCAGCCGAGCTACGCTAGATTGCAATCACACAGTTCTATAGCCAGTTATATTGGACAGAACACTGTTATTTCGTTTTCTATTCTGAAAGTCTCCCGCCTACTAACTGGGAGGGGCTCAATCTTACACATTGCAACTTTAAAGATTTGCTTAAAATAGGATTCCTTTTCTTTTAGCTCAAATAAAAAGGCTATGAAATTGAATATATCAATGCCGTGTAACCCAATGAGACTAAATGTTTGTCAATGCAACTATATATTTTTTGTTTTTTGTTGCACTCTGCTCAGTATGAGTTTTGTGTGAGATCTGATCTCATCCCGTGCCTGTCTGACAGGATTCTGTCCGAACAAATTCTGCCGTGGTTATGAAACATTCTAAACCCAACCAGCCTCTCACGTTGTGTTCACCTTTACAGTTCTCTCCCACTTCCTGGTTCATGCTAAGCAACTGTAACCCATCACCTTCAAGGTCAAAACTAAACACAGGAAGCTATCTCTCAGCTGTTACTGCTTTATCTCCTGTATATCATCTGTATATCCAATACAGAGTCAGTGTGAGAAAATAGTTGAACACACTTAACATGCGAGTGTTGGTAAGACAGCAGCCCTTATCATTTCATGTATGCTTCAGCCATGTTTCATACAGAGGTTGTGGACAGTGGTTCTATTCAGCTCCTTCACATTCATATCAAGTTAGTTGTTTTGCTGTGTATATTTACATGAAAACACATGTGTTTTATATGAACAGCACCTTCAATGCTATGCCCTTTTATGAGTTTCTTGGTCTTGCACCAAGACAAATTCCTTGTACTGTTAATTACTTGTGTGACTTGGCTGATGAACAGATTCTGATTGGCCTCACTGCAGTCTCAAAGGCCTACGGTGATTGTGGTCATTCAGATTTCAGAAGTGCAGTGTGGAAAAGTGAAATGATTTCCTCTCCTTGGAGAGTGAGTATAAATATAGAACCAATGAAACCACTAATATATACAACCTAGTATAAACATAACAGAGCCATTCAGACGGACCAAAATACTTTTATGTGTACAAACAGTACTCAGCAATTCTACTGTATGAGACGATACCAGGCACGTGAATGACTGATTTTCTTTATGTATAGCCTAAATAGAAAACACTGAATGTGAAATATGTGTGTGTAAATATGACTATTATTAATAATAATCAACTAAATGAATAGAAACCAGACAAGCGTAAACTCCCTTACCTCCCAGAAAGCAGGAAGGAGAGCTGATCAATGGGCGTCTTGCCTTCCAGGGCGTACGTGTCCCCAGCTTTCAGCTCCAGCACCCTGTTGTCGAAGGCCCCAGACACGTCCTGGAAGACCTGCACAGGCACGCCCAGGGGCAGGTACACGGCCTGGTACAGGCTGCTGAGCTCCTCGCTGGGCAGGCCCTGCTTCCGCAGCCGGTAGATGAGGTGGCAGATCTGTGCCAGGCAGGCCAGCATGAGCAGCAGGTTCCAGGTGAACACATCCACACCACACACGGTCAGCCAGCCCCACAACTGCATGCACAGGAAGGAGGGCACCATGAAGCCAAAGATGAAGAGGCAGCCGTACGGCCCGCTGCCTCCCATATAGCCCAGCAACAGGATGGTGTTGCCTAGTTGATAGATGGCACCCTCCGTGTTATTGGTCCAGCTGTCGCAGGGCTGGTGCCCGTACAGGAGACCCCCAGCCAGGGAGGAGTTGTCTGAACTCATGTTGGGGACGCACTAGGTTGGTGATCCAAACAGGGGAATCCGGTTCCAGTGGAAGGAATCACTGGTCAAAAAGTTCAAACTTGGACAGAAAAGTAAAAAAAAATAGGTCTGGCCTAAAACGCATCAGAAATGCATTAATATTTGTTCCCTGGATGTGGAGTTAAACCTGTTGATCACCTCAACTATCTTTGTTTATCTGACCAGAAACGCATGTGGAATGTCCTCTCTCGTTATGCTCTCCCTTCCCGTACATGCAGCCCTTGCGTGTCCTGTTAGAATTCTCTCCGCTCCTGCCCCTCACCCGACTAGGCTGTTCTGGAGGGCTATCCCCCAGAGGCAGGGAGAATTGGGACGGACAAGGCGTGGTAACAGAACCCCAGAGGGATAACCATGTTTGGAATTGAAACCCAAGGAGAGGCAGACAGAACGCAGGCCTGCTACTTAACATAGCAGCACGTCACTTGATGCAGAGCAGGGACGATAAAACACATGGAGTGATGGAACTACAAGCTGGGAGTGTGGGGAAACGCGCAGGAAAACACTCTGCTATTGTTAATAAACACACAACACTGTTAACTAATACAACAGCCAAGCTCTGTTAAGAGACGTGCGTATATAGACTACACTGAAATAGGGGAAATAACAGAGCAGGTCAGATTTCAGAATAAACCAGAGCGAGCCCCCTTGCCCCGGGAACCCCCAGCTATCTGACTGGAAGACCCCTTTACTGTGATCGACACACATTTCTACATCTATGAGATTTAGATGTGGAAATGTGGCTGGGGACCACTTTATTTTCAAGAATGAGTTTAATTCAAATTTGGTTTATATAATGCAGTCACAAAACAGGACATTTTATCAGATTAGTCAGAACCAAAGGTCACAATTTTACTACCTTGATTCAGAGATTAAAACCAAATCTGGGAAAGGTTGGCTTTTAATTTGCTGATGCCTAGACAGCAATGCTTCCAGCCAACCCATCCAGTTCCCTGTATGTGCAAAGTTTAAGTGGATAGCAAAATCAAGCGACAATTAGGCTAATGTGTAATTTAAAGACCTGAGCAGTTTTGTTTAGGTGGCGAGATCAGCACACCGAATGCCAGGCTCTTAGGGCACCAGAGCAGGGAGTGAGGAATGCAGATGAAGTGTTGCCTCTAGCCGAGGGGGTTATTTTAAGAACAAGTGCATACCAGGGACCACAACTGTGGTAAGCAACCCTCATCACAGGGAGAAAGTAGTGACCTTTAGTTGCAAGGCAGCGGACATTATGGATTCATTTCTGGAATTCAGTCATGCTGCAGAAAGCCCTTTAATGAAGATGTAGATTGTGGAGAGCGAGTCTGGGATTTGTGCTAGACTTGATTATGCCAAACTACTGCGAGTAAATGTTTATTTTGGATGTTACAATAGTTGCGCTTTGTATATTTTCTGCTCCTAGTTCATAGACATAAAAACCCCTCTGGAAAAGACAAATAGAGTTGTATTTTTTGATAGTTTTATTAAATACCAAACAGTGCAGTCACATTAAAAAAAATATATAATGTTTGACAAAAAAAAAATCCCACCCCCAAAAGGCAAAGCCTCAGTGTTTGACAAGTTTCCCTTTCCATGATAAATAACATCCAGATCTCCCAGTCACGCCAGCAATCTGCGAAAGAAGGACACAACATTAGCTTCACACCAAATGTCAAACGAGCAAAGTGGAGGGTCACCCATATGCCATAGCTTAAAAGTAAAGTCATGATTTAAAGGGCAATGGAAAACGTTGATTTGAAACGAGTATGACCGGTTGGGTTTCTGCTTAAATGTGGGGGCACCAAAATAATGTCTATAGTGAATATGCATCATGGGACCGCCCAGTGGCTGGAAAGCCGACTAGAACATCAGATCACCTTGAGCACGTGAAACTGGTCACAAAGTTTTATATGGGGGTCTAGGATTGACAGACCGGTCCTGGTTTAGCTCATTACCAGCAGAGGGAGACAGTTGACCTTGGAGTTTTAACAACCACTAGAGTGCTTCAGAGTTGCACAAATACAAAAGGTATAATGAAAACTCCCAAATGGGAAAAGGCCCCATTAACAAATTGGCTAATTCAGTCACTGCAAGTGACAGGTCTATAGTTGTAGAGGGGTAGTAAACTTTTGATGTTTTACTCACCATATACACAAAGTAGTTAAATCTTGAAACCGAGAGACTTCATGCATTCCTTATGTGCCTCGATGAGGGACGAGCACTTCTCTTCTCCCCTTTCAATGATACTGGAGAGAGCAAACACATTAAATATTTCACATATAGTCCATGTTTCAGACAAAGAGCAAGGTTCATTATGCACAGCGAAGTACCATTGCCATTTGCAGCAACAGAGCTAGGTTAGGAGTTAGTAGAGCCATCATGACACAATTGACGCAAACTAGTTGGAAATGCAAACTTTGTCTTATCAAAACATAGTTTCCTTATTAGTGTGGTTGCAAAGCAAACCACTGTAGTTATCATGTTTCCTCCCTATTTTTGCATAATTATCCAATACAGTTGGAGATATAAATACCAAACCACTACCAAAAATTCAGGCATACATCAGTACACGTCTACTTTTGGAGACCAAGCATTGCAGACTTTTTTTTTTTTTTTAAATAATATTTAATATCGAAAGTGAATGAGTCAAAAACACTAAAATCAACCACTCCAAACCTGAGAGTTGTCAAAAAAATAAATAAATAATCTGAAACTTGGTATCTGGGCCTTATTTGACATGCTGATATTATTTTGCCAAAAGGACCCATAATGTCCACCTGAAAAAAAATATATATATATATAACTTAAAGTTTTGGAAAACCTTTAAGAAAATTGGAAAAACTGACCCGTAAACCCAAATGGTCCACGTGCTCCTTAATCATGCCCGACCTTACTGTATTTTTTATGTTTTGATTCTGTTAAAAATGGCAGTTAGGGCCGATCTATGCGAATATACGATTATGCAAATGAGCCGCCATTATTCAAGCAATCACAAGTCCGCTTCATAGAATTCTATAAGGGGACCTATAACTTGGTGGGCCCCATCAAGGACCTCCCCCTTAGGTAATGTGGAAAGTGTTGTGTCGATAACTAAAACAATGACGTCAGTGTAATTAAAAATGACCACTGTTGCAGGTGCTCGCCAAGCAATTCTTTATAATGGAAGTCATGGGAAAAAATAAACACTGACTTCAACCAGTCCGAAAGGTGAACCACTCAAGAGTTGTCAAAGTTGGTACACGTATAGAAACCGCGCACAAGCAGGTCTCAAAAAAGTAAAGTACCTCTTTGGCAACAGGGGGCCCTATAACTCCCATTTAAACAAAAACGATCAGCCCATTATTCAATCAATCACAAGTCCGCCTCAAAATGGCCCTGGGACTTGACATGCTCACTCATTAGCCTTGCTAGCATGCTCAAGGAATATTGAGTTGGCTTGCGCAACCACACGCATTTTCTTTAGAAAATGCACATGCGGCGACTTGTCTAGTCTTTAATTGCGGTCTGAAAATATATTTATGAATAATATAAAATAAAATGCTATTTATTACAGCCAAAATAATCTGAAAGGAATGCTTTGTTGCCACTTATGGAGCTTTAGGGGACGGAGGTTGGTGACGCTTACCAGGCATCCCTGACTTTCTTGGTCTCTGGACAGGCACAGCAGGCCTTCAGAGGCTTCTTCTCAGTGCACTGGGCAGCAGGGGACTCAACACTGGCGGCGGCAATGGACGACATTATCTGGCTGCAAAGAGATAAAAATGAATGTAGCAAAGCAGGCAGTCGTTATTAATCTATAAACCGTCACATATATGAACGCTAACCCAAAATAATAAAGTTGTATATTATGTAGTACAAAACTATGAAATGCATCACAGTAACCAACATAACGTTATATAAACATACCAAAAATATCCGGATGATTATTCCTCTAAAAAACTACTTTTACAGAAACTTGACATTCCAACTACGATAGAACACAACAATGCTTCAGACCTGTAAATACCGTTCACGCAAACAGTAAACCGTTAATTAAAACCAGGAATCTTTATGAAAAAAGGTCCGACACATCCGATTAGGTCATCATAATGTTACACATAATAAAGCGTTTTCCTCTCCACCGAGTTAATAGGTAGGTCTATAATGCATGTCCAATACAAAGACAAGGGTACACATTATAACATAATACATACACGGTAGCCACAAACAATGCCTTCTATTCGATACCCCAACAAGTAAAGCAAAAAGGCAAGAACACTTTCCACCGCCATCTTCCATAATCCACATGTCATGAACGCACCATCAGAATTAGCATTACGACTAACGTTAGTTAGTCGTCATTGCCAAACATGACCAGAGCTGAGCGCTTTCCAGATTGGTACAAGGCAACTAAATCAGCACAGACAACGGTACACAATAACGCATATTACTCACATAGTAGAGGAGGATTGCAGGTGACTGTGGTTCAAGTTCAAGCGTGGCGCAGCCGCTGTAGTTGGTAATGTGACGTATTTGTCCTTCCTTATATACGCGCATGTCTAACCAATACAGGCCGGGACTTCTGGGATTTGTGGTCCTGGGACCGCAGAAGGTGTATGCACTAAACAAAACAGGTACTGTGTCTTTTATCTATACTCTTTGTAACTAGGGTTGGTTACAACTTGGGTTGTAACTAGGGTTAGTAACAAAGAGGGATTAGTTAAAATCATTGTGCCGACGTCAATTTAGCAACCCGCATTTCTTTACAATTTGATGAAATGTGTCAAATTATTCTGATGGAATAATTTATGGCAAATCGTATAATCTTTGCGCAGGTGTGTGGCTATTTAGTCATTGGTTCACAACGAAGGCAACATTGTAACAATTAAAATTAAGATTGGGGTTTATTAGTATTATTCATAATTTATTTTTAAACCACAACATTTCCCGGGCATGTTGATTCTAAAACGGCACGTGACACTTGTTGCTACCGCAGTTTTCTCATATCTGTCCGTTGCTGTTTTTATTTAGTTTAGTTGGAAAATTAGCACAATTATCAAATAATGTATATATATATATAGGCTATCATATAAACAGGTTATACAGCACACTCATTCCATAAAGAGGAAAGAGATGGAAAACGTGGTTCAAGATACAGAGATCCCGTCAACTTCAACCGCCGAGTTTATCCAACCGACCGTTACGGCGCCAGAGTCCCCCGGGACCATTGACCTCGACCCGGTACATAACGAGGACCAGGTCCCCGTTGCACAGCGGTCCCATAATAACCTGTTTACCCGGTGGAAAAGATTCAAGTTCATACTACATAGCAGCATCCTTCCAAAACGTAAAAAGCAGTCGTTGCATTATTATGGAAGCGAGGCCGCCGTGGAACGGGAATGCGCCAGACAGGAGGCAGGAGGAGTTTGGGTGATCCACCCTCTTAGTGCCCTAAGGTAAGACTGCGAGCAATAAATGTTTCCTAAACCAAGCTACCCAAAATCTATACTGTCACCCTTCTTTTCGTTTTAAGGTTAGTTGCAGAGTAGTCTCACAAACGCGCCAAGATCTGGGTGAACGTGGCGTGTCACTTTATTTTGCTTCAAACTTGCTTCGACCTATCATGTTGCTGGAGGCCGGGATCTGTAAGTGCGTAATTGGCGAACACAAACTCGGTCAGCAGCAGTAAGCTATAAAAATAAAACGGTATGGAAAGGTTTCTTTTCAACACCGACTGTACCGATTGGCCACTTTAGAAATACACTTATTAAAATCCAATTCTGAAAGCTTCATCCACTCGTGCAAATTAGTTTCCTTCAGTAGAAACAGGAAGCAAGGCGTAACTCCACCCCTTGCAGTTGTTGGTTTCCGGCCCATGCTCTGTGCTGTCTAACCCAAGAAGTTCTGCTATAACATAGTAGGAATGCTGGATTAGTTGTATAGTGCATCATATTTTTGAGAAAACTATGGTAGCCAGAAACGTGTTTATTTCAACAGTAACATCTGGGGCAAACACCTTGATTGCAATGACCAGATAGAAGCTGAAAATATGTCTTCATTCATGAAGACATACGTGACTGACTGATGTGTCTAATTTACACACTTTGTGTAATACATGAATATGTAGCACCACAACGTGACAGTAACTAATTTATTCGTAGCTGCAACTCATTTTCATCACTCAGGTGACAAATTACCTTGACCTGGGGTCCTTATCATATGGTGTGTTTAAGTATCAATTAGCATATATTCAAGTATGAATATTACAATTTGTTCCTTACAGATTTTATTATGTGCTTTACATGGTGGCCATCACGTTTGAAAACCTCATCTCCATTCCCGTTGAGATGGTCTTCCATGAGGAGGAGGAAAGCTCCAGCCAGCTGGGCTTCAGCATCTTCTGTGATGTCATGTTCCTCGTTGACATTGTGCTGAACTTCAGAATGGGCATACTGAGGGAAGACAGTGAGGTGGGTTTGGTTTTTCTAGGTGGTTCACAAATTTAAGCTAATTATTTAGGTAGACACTGTTGCACTTGGGGATAGTGGAGCAGCCAAATGTATTTTTCCCTTACATTGCTGATTCCACATTAGGAACACAGGACGGTTGTGGATACTTTAGTGATTTAAGCCAGGTTTCCACCAAAATTACCCAGAACTTTTAGTCTCGGGAACTACAATTCAAGGGACTAAAGGTTCCTTCACCCCCTTTGTTGTCTGCGTTTCCATCGCAGCGTGAAGACCCGCAAAGGTTAGACAAATTGAGGTCCATTTACATCAGGCACATAATGAATATAGGACATGAAAAAGCAAGAAATACTGAGAAAATACTGAAAAATCGGACCAACAAATTTGCGTCAACTATCAGTTATGACGCCAATATGCTGCATTTTTCAATAAAAATCGCGGCAGTGAAAAAGACTCAAGCTCCTATAGCCAATGAATACCAGTGTATGCTCCGTACTTTCATCAAAATATCCTATGTATTTAGATGATTAAATTATTATGGAGTTGAATTGTGTAAGTGTAAGTGTAAAATAGTGTAGCGAATGGCAGTTTGCAGAGGGGGATTAAGACAAGTGGGTGTGCATTCTTTAATACGGGCTATCACTCTTTTGGAGGAAGTTGGTATCCAAAATGAAACTGTTGCAATACAACCGCACACCATCAGGCTATCAAAAGCCATCTATATTCATGTTCCACAGTGCAAGTAAACATTGGCTTGTAGCCCCGACTGCTATCGAGATGAATGATCAACACATATAACAGAAAGCGATAGTTATATGAATGAAGTTAACCACTATCGATGCAATAAGCAGATTGATTTAGCCTACTGCAAGTTGAAGTGAACAAAAAAATTGTAGGTTTGCAGCTACATATGTTCAAATGGCTGAATAAACTGCTGCAAGTCTTCCACCAATTAGAAATGTTCAGTGCTGCAAGCCCAACACCAAGGTTCCTGATTCTTTGGAAAGTCCTACCCCCGAGCAGGGACGTTTTTGGGGGTCAAATAATGTCACCGGAACTTAATTTAGACCCTGGTTCCTGTGTGGAAATGCCCTTAGTTCCTGCAAAGGTTCCTAGTTCCGGGGTAAAGTTCCTGCGATGGAAACGCGGCTTTAGACACTGTGTAATGTATAATGGTCAATAATGTTGCATATAGGAGGGTTTCAATCGTGTGATCTGCAGTTCCATAAAATAACTAAAAGCCCGCCATCGAAGTACTTCATGACCAAAGATTCTACAATACCGGTAACCGAGCAACCCATTGTTATTATTCTTATTATAATGATGAAAAAGCACCAATATGGCAGCTTGAAATGTGCATGACATCAAGGGAAAGCCTCCTTTATCTCAAATGTATTTTTTTTCATTTACATTTGCCTCGCTATTACTACTCATATTCTGTAGATATATTTTCCATGTCAATTTCTTTGTACTTTAAAAAAAAAGTATATATTTTTTTCATTTCTACTAATGCACTTTTACGTGAAGCTGTGGTATTGGAATTCCCAGTCTGTTTTATGTTACTTTATCATTCATATACCTGATCTAGGTGGCCGTCCTTGACCTGCACACGATCAAGATGACCTACCTGCAGACCTGGTTCATCCCAGACCTGCTGTCGTCCTTCCCCATCGACATCATCCTGCTGATCACTGTGAGTCTGGTTGGGCTGCTGAGAAGACCCATATCCTCCCCTCACAGTGGAGCAGGTCCTCACCAAAGTTATCCAGGACTCTTTGTTCCCTAAGGAACATCAGAGCATGGACGCGACCCCACTGGTGGCTGGGAAGATCGTTAGGATCCTGATGTTTCTGAGGATAATGAGTATGCTCCGCCTGCTTCGTGTCTCCAGGCTGGTCAACTTCTTCAACGAGATAGAGATGGTACAGTACAGCCCCACACATTACATACAACACCGGTGACGCATGTCGCAGGGTTTCCGTTATCAGCCACTAGAATTTCTATTGACCGGTAAATATAAATCTTGACGGCCCTCTTGGCCGTATTAGGCTATTAACATTGCAATAATTGTTCAATTTTTTATTGACTGTCAATTGTCAGTATGCATTACTGCATGGCTTACTGAATGCAAATACTTCTGCCCTCCTGCGACATACACTTGCAACAATGACACAAAGCCCCTCATTGCAGTAGGCTCCAGCGGATTTCATACCTGAGCTGTTTGGTCTTTTTTAATGGAACCCTAGAGCGTTTCCCCACCATACTCCCGCCACGTTCATCAGATTTGGTGCAATCAGGAGGTGAAAGCACTCATCGAAACATGGTCAGACGACTATAACTGCTTGTGGTCACTCACAAAAACACTGACATTTTTGCCAAAGCAAAAGGAAAAAACCCAAGACCGCACAAGGTTGTTCCATTATTCACAACAAGGAACAAGGAAGTGTTCTGAGTTTCCCTCCGATTTTTTATCCAATAGATGAGCGACCCATGCGTTTGATTAAAATGTTTGGTTTGCATAACAAAGCCCCGTGTTAATGCAACAAAGTATCAACCTCACCCATGAATCAGAATGATTCTACAACTATAGGTGTGAAAGAGCCCTAATGGCGCAACAGACATCCCTTATGAAATTCATTAAAACCGCCACTACTAACATTAACAAGGAAGAAGAAACTTGTGAAGAGTAACATGTGGTAAGCGCCTTTTTGTTACAACACAATGCGCAACAGGCTTTGTTTTTAAACATGTAATTTTGCACGTGAATGTATCATTACACACCCGTGGCACTTGTAACACATATAGCCTTTCATTTTATATTTGGCCAGTAAATTAGAATCTTATCAGCTACGTTGGCTGGTAAAAAAGATGGCAAGTGGAAAAGCTGCCATGTGGCTTTGCTAACCAGATATCCCTGATAGTTTTATTAACAAGGAACTCTTCTCCTGGATTGGCCTCACTGTCAGTCATGTGATGAACCTTTCACTCACATATGCTCAGATCTTAGCTCACCAGAATCGTGATCCTTTCATTCTGGGGATTCTCAGACTGCGACGCAGCTCCAACTGGATCACAACTCATTTGGGGTCCCAACCCATTTTTTAAGAAACGCTGATCTAGAGTTTTGGTCGTTTCAGGGGTCCAAAGCCAACCTGGAGGTCCCGCGCATGTTCATCCGCATCATCCTGATCTTCATCATCGTGTTCCTGGCCTGCCACTGGAACGGCTGTATGCAATTCTTTGTTTCCATGGTCATGGACTTCCCGGAGGACTGCTGGGTCCACACCGAGAACCTTCTGGTTAGACCTAACCCTGACCCCTAACCCCTTACCCTGACCCCTGACCCTTACCCCTGACCCTTAAACTGACCTTAACCCTAAGTAAAAAAGAGACCAGCATAATTACATTACATTGATGTAATTACATAGCTTTACATGTAAGCTCTGCCATAACCCTGTCGGAAGGGAGGGATCCGAAAAGCTAAGAAGGGATCCGAAAGCTACTTACTTTTTCCACACAGCACTTACTTTGATATTGTAGTTTTGCTCTTTGTCTCATGTGCTATTTAAGGAGACAAACAGCTAACCCTAACAGATACCGATGGAACTCGGTAGGGAATAACACTCAAAGTTTAATGCTGTAATGGGAAATACTGTCCCATGTTAGCTGTTGAACAAAATGTATTTATATCTCACTGTACTTTGTCCTAGTTTGTGATGGTAGTTATTATTCTCCTGTAAACAGTAAAAAGTGTTTGTGTGTGTGTGTGTGTGCATGCGCATGCGCATGTGCGTGCGTGTGTACGTGTGTATGTGTGTTTCCAACACAGAATACTACTTTGGCAGAGAAGTACTCGTTTTCTCTGTTCCGCGCCATCTCCCACATGTCCTGCGTCTCGTACGGCTCCACAGATCCACCTACCAGTAGGTCCTCCTCCGCTGCTATTTGACAGGAGGATGTGATGATACTTATCTCAACAACACATAGGGCTTGACAGCTAGGAGAACGTTCCAAGCAATCAAGTCCTGTGTGCCATCTCCTGCTGTCCACCAGGCGGGGTAGAGATTTGGGTGACGATGTTCAGCATGGTGTCCGGAATCGTGGGGTCCACCATGCTGTTGGCGCACTTCTCAGACATGGTGTCCGATACGGGGACCCCGGGCAACATCTACATGAACAATGTGGGTGTCAATGTGGTAGTAGCAGTATTTTGGTAAGGTAGAGACTATGTATATGTTAGTGGCAGTATTTCGGGGTCATAGAGGGTATGTATGTGGTAGTGGCAGTATTTCGGTGGGTTAGAGACTATGTATGTGGTAGTGGCAGTATTTTGGTGGGGTAAAGGGTATGTAGGTGGTAGTGGTAGTATTTGGTCGTGGTAGAGGGTATGCATGGGCTGACAGTATTTGGGTGGGGTGGAGGCAGTATTGGGTCGGGTAGAGGGTGGGAGGTCAATAAGACCAGGAGGTTGGGTATAGCTGCCTGGTGGTGGAGCTCCGCTGTGGACCGATGCTGGTCTGTGTGCCCTGCTACAGCTCAACCTTCTGGAAGACTACATGCTCTACAGGAGGCTCCCCGAACAGCTGAAGCATCGCATAACAAAATACTACAAGATGCGCTACAGAGGCAGGTGGTTTGACGAGAAGAACGCCCTGGACATGGTGTCCAAGTATCTGAAAGAGGTACGCCTCAAACAGGCCAGTTGCGTCATAGGCTGGAACAAGCATGACGCATCAGACGTTGCCCATCCTGCCTTTCATTTCCCTCTCCAGGAGATCCTGGTGGTGATGTGCGGTATGCTGCTGAAGAAGGTGCCCATGTTCAAGGACCAAAGCGCCAACTTCATCAACGCTGTGCTTTTCAAGCTGACGTACGAAGTGTTCGAGGAGGGGGACGTGATCTTCAAGCAGGACACACCTGAAGACCGCACGTTCTTCATCAACAACGGGCACGTCAGCGTGGGGACGGACTGCTTCCAGTGGGAGCTTAGTGATGGAGACTACTTTGGAGGTGGGTGGGTGACGGTACGGTTAGCAATACAGCGAAATCTATCCAGCAGTAGCTTCTAACACCCAGAACTACTCCTTATCTTTTCTCATAGCACGACTCCAAAATAAACTCATCCTGCTACAGGATGCTACGATGCTACGCTTCTCTAGACCGTGGCGCTATGTCTTATATCTGCACATACAGGATGCTATACAGCCACTCGGCATCCGCTCCATGACCCAATTGGGCTTTTCTGGAAAAATCACAACCATACAATTGTGTTGCATGCCAAGTTAGTCTTACACACAGTGAGTGTTGTGTATGTGTGTGTATGTGCGCAGGTGATCCGTGCTGAGGCAGTGCGCGCTACAAAACGCTGAGCTATTTTTTTGTGGCAAGCCAGCTGCCTGCTGAATTAATGAGCCTGGGAATATGTTCTCCACCCGATCCGTCCTCTGTGATGAATGGTTGGCCCGCATTGGAACCACAACCTGCAGGCTGGGGTCCCTGCTTCCCTCGCTCTCTCCTCCCCTCCCCCTCTCCCTTCTCGTGGTGTTTACACTCTGGTTTCATCACTCAGGGGAGAGAGCCCTGAAAGGGTTTACACACTGTGCTCACTTTTGACAAAGCGCCCTCTGGTGACACACTGACTGTCAAGCTGTACTCTCCCTCCCTCTCCCTCCCTCCCTCCCTCCCTCTATCTCTCTC
>OOFG01066181.1:0-15881 GCA_900323295.1 Molva molva | reverse complement strand
GTCTCTCACCTGCGTCCACACAGCCCAGACCCAGGACGCAGCCGTCGACCCCGCCCACCACGCCACGGATGACGTCAGTCAGCACGCCAGCGCACACCTCAGCCTGGCGCCGGGGAACAAAAGAGGAAGGCCAAGGCCCTTGATTTAATCATTCAGGTCCACTTGATATACCGCAACATCAGCTTCATTATTATTATCATCCTCATCATCATCTTCATGGCCTTTATCGCCACTATCATCTACATCCTGACATCAGAGGGGTCATAGACTAGAGGGGGCAGGATAGTTTAGTGGTTAGGGTGTCTGACTCCCAGCCGAACGGTTCTGGATTTGAACCCCGATGTCTGCAGTCTACCTGTTCTCGGATCCTTGAGCAAGACGCCCTAACCCCCTAACCTTCTCAATAACGTGTATCTGGAAAAATAATTTACTAAATAGTAGTACACTCTGTTTATCAGACGCTTTTATCCAAAGCGAATTCAGATGCACGTTTCAATGAGCAGGTAGGCATGTTGTCTCCAGGATGCTTACGGAGAGGCCCAAACACTGGGGATTTGAACCCGGTACCTTTCAGCTGTGAGTCAAACACCCTAGCAACTACACTATCCTGCCAGCCCTAGCCTGTCCACTACGTTCCTATTGGTTCATAAATGTTGTCAACTTGAACAGGGATGGAGGGAAGAATTGATTAATAAAAACCAAAGCTCCAGACAGCCAGTTAATCAGGTGTGAGGTGAATCAGTTGGAAACATTAACAGTTTGAATGCGTAAGAAGAGCACTTGAGGAAAACGTGATCTGTGCTCGGACGGCACCAATTACAGCTCGTTATGCATCTGTGTGGAGATAAAGCCAGTAGCCCCGGGCTCTATTAGGATAGAGTAGCGATAGCCATCGTATTAGAGACAGCATAACTTGCATTGAAAGATCAGCCAATGTCTCAACGGACAGCACTGATTCGGGCCAAGCGGAAATCGCCTTGCAATGTTTCAATGATTTATTATTTATTATTTCCTTTAGGATTTGTTTCTTTTTTAAGTAGTTCCGTTCGTTCACCATAATGTTCCACAACTGTTGAATTAATTGTTGAAAATGGAAACTTGGATGCGTCACTCTGTTTGCCCTCGTCAAGTAGGAGATAAAACCTCATGGATAATCGGTATATATTGACATTGTTATTGACTCATCTTGTGAGTACACAAATTGTGCTAAATATTTGCACATCCTCAACTTCAACCTCCAACAAGTCCTCCCCACAAAACCGTCCCTGATAAAGCCATGCTTCCGGTAGTTTACCATAAAAACGTTACAAGTCAAGTAAACGATCATGTTTCGATGAATACAAATGACAATGTTTCCTAATCATGTTTTCAATTGATAAATACAACCGCAAGGAAAACGTGTTTGAGCCACGCTCCCATCACTCTAACCATTACTGAAGCTACTCCTAGAGGGTGTAGCTTTGGGTGCGGTTCATGGAGCAGTGCCGTCGGAGGAAGGAAGAGCACCAGACCTGGCCGGTTTCCTGGGGGTAGACGGCATCGAAGGTGTAGGTCTTGAACACCGCCCTCTCCTCGCGGCGCTGCGTCAGCCTGGCCCGGGGCAGGCTGTTCCAGGTCGGTTCCACCACCGTCACCCTCTTCCTGGACGAGTCGATCCGGAGCAGAGGGGCCCGGAGCGGGCCGTCAGAGGACAGGGGGGGTGGAGGGCACACCCTCAGGATGACTTTGACCTGGGAAACACAAGAGGTGAGAGAGAGAGAGGGGGGCGGGGACATTTTGGTTTTATGAGATGATAGTATGTTCCGTTACAGTGCATTGCCGGAATTGGCAGAGGCTTCTGTGCAAAATGATCCATTTGGTCGTCACCTTAAAATGCATTCATTTGTATGCTGTCCAAAGCAACCGTGACTTTGTGCAAGTGATGATGAAACAAAACAATAAAACCGCATAACCATGATAAAGAGCAAACTACAAATTTGACAAACTGCTGCTTGAATATGTTCCCAAAATCTGTGCAAAACGCAAGCGTATTACAGAGGACATGGAAGACATCAAAGTAAGTGTGTGTTGTGTTTGTTTCTGTGTAAATATACATCCATTATAAATCACTCAAATCAAACGGGAGGATAAAACACTGACTGAGTGTCTACAGAGGAAGAGTAGGTCAAATGGCAGTTCTTTCCAAGACTAGGAGGGCTGGGTTTACAGAGGTACTGTCTGGTGAGTGGTAGGATGGTGTCTGTGGGGCGGAAGGCAGATCCATTGAAAGCCCTCAGAGGGGGCATCAAGGTGAAACACTCTGTTTATCTGCTACATATGGACTTCCACTTGATGCAGGGATGCTGCTATTTGTGAGGCAGGTCGCAAGATGAAGAGATGGAAACATGGTTGAAGGCCAGACGAAGCATTCAACACAATAAAACTGTGTCTTAAACATTCAAGTATAAAGTGGGCAGCAAACTTCTTGCAGAAAAAGGGCTATTTTTCGGCACTTCTTGCGCCTCCGAGATTTTGTAACTTGTCGAGATCTCCGCAGATGGCGGTAATGCGAACTTTGTGCGTGATTTATTTTGTTTTATTTCTGCAATCGGAATTAATCAACTTTATTAATTAACCTGTTTAGCATTCACATTCAGTCATGGTGGGGGGGGGGGGTGCAGTTCGGTGGTCAGGGGATCTCATCACTGCTTTTTGCAGATGATGTGCTCCTGATGGCATCATTGGCCTGTGACCTTCAGCACGCACTGGATCGGTTCACAGCCGAGTGTGAAGCGGCTGGGATGAGGATCAGCACCTCTAAATCTGAGGCCATGACTCTCAGCAGGAAACCGGTGGATTGCCTACTCCGGGTAGGAAATGAGTCCTTACGCCAAGTGAAGGAGTTCAAGTACCGCGGGGTCTTGTTCGCGAGTGAGGGGACGATGGAGCGTGAGATTGGCCGGAGAATCGGAGCAGCGGGGGTGGTATTGTATTCACTTTACCGCACCGTTGTGCTGAAAAGAGAGCTGAGCCGGAAGGCAAAGCTCTCGATCTACTGGTCAATCTTCGTTCCTACCCTCACCTATGGTCATGAAGGATGGGTCATGACCGAAAGAACAAGATTGCGGGTACAAGCGGCCGAAATTAGTTTTCTCAGGAGGGTGGCTGGCGTATCCCTTAGAGATAGGGTGAGAAGCTCAGCCATCCGTGAGGAACTCGGAGTAGAGCCGCTGCTCCTTCGCGTAGAAAGGAGTCAGTTGAGGTATATTCGGATGTTGTTACGGCGTGAGTGTCCTTCCATGTCCGTTAATTTAGCCTGGAGAGTTCTCTGTTGTTTCAGAGCATAGAGCAGAGTGTCTTTTAGCTCAGTGTTAGCCGTCTCTAGCTCCTCCACCCGTTGCTCTGCTTCAGTTAGCCTTGTGCCCTGGTTATAAACATCCCCTCGGACATCACGCAATTTCTGATTTACCTCCATCCAGTTGTTGAATTCTTGTTTGATGTCATTTCTGAAGTTGTTTTTAAAGTCCAACAGTTCCTGCTTGAGCTCACTTTTCAAATCCTGTATGTTCTTAGCTAGGCTTTGGATAGCTTTAGCTGTAGTAAGTTTGCCCTCCTCGCGGTCAGTTTACATCCTCTCCGTGCTGGACTTATCTTTCTTCTTTTCCTTTGTCTCGTCATTATTTTTAGGTTTCCCTGGAACTTTCTTGCTTTTAACCCCACTCATTGTATGTCATTTTAGTTTCTTTTGAGTTACTAACTCGAGTTTTAGTGGAGTTTTAAACTAATTGATTAGGAGAGTTTTACACTTTATGCTGCCATCTTGCAGCGCCCACCCAGAAGTCCATTGTAAACTTGTTTTAAAGTGAATCACTTAATTTCACAGACATTGTACTTGACATTGGACGTGAAACCATTCGGCAGAAGGGGTAGACGTGATTGAATCGAAACCCGTCACAGCCGTATATTTGTCTCCTGGATTTTGCTTGAGCCGGCAACAGTCAATGACATCACTGACTGAGTCTTGTTATCCAATCAAATGAACGAACGCGCCTCTCACAACTCGCTTATTTGAATAAGTTAAACTTTTGTTCCCCCCTTTTCTACACCATGGCCCATCCTGAGAAATTTTAAAACAAAGGCTTCTTATTATACATCCTAGCTATAAGCTCGCGAGTTTCACACTATACCTCAGTCGAATTGATGGTGTGAGTGATGAGAATTAAAAAAAAGGGCGGAGTTGAGATGGATAGAATAAAAAAAGAACGGCATCTGAAGCAGATGTGACAAAATGTGCCTAATTGACAGACATATTTTGTCAAAGTGTGCGGTAAAATGAGACAGGTAGAGTACAGTGCCAAAGGTCAAACAGTGTGATGCCTCTGACATTGGGTAAAAGTTTACAATTCCGTCGTGATTATTGGCTAACTATAAAATACAAATAATTTTATAGTCGAACATCAGTTAATGGAACTGAGCTATGACAAGTTCAGCCCCCTTCTCTCATACTTTCTAAAAAGTCAAAAAGCAAAACTGAACATATATAGAAAGTGATTTTTTACATTGGTGAATATACTTTGACTGATTCACATTGTATAGGTTATTGGTGTGTTCATTGTAAGGAATAGTAGATTAGTCTAATTTGTCTACTTGTCGTGAACTTGGTCCAAATAAATAATTAAATGAATAAATATGTTAAATGAAATGGTTATCATTTAAATGTAAACTTTTTTATCTTCTGTAGTGGTCTCTGAGCTGCCAGTACATCACTTTGATGATGCTGATGAGGTAGTATCAGGAGTCAGCCTGTATGATCATTCAGACAGCAGTAGAATAAATGTGCCCAACCAATGTTAAAGATGCAACACTATTTTTGAAGAATGAAGTAAGGAGAAAGAGCTGGTATTTTACTCAAAACAGCTGAAACCGTATGTTTTTTTTATCACCCTCCCCAAGGTGGGCTGATTTTCCATGCAACTCCCGGGTAGAAGGTGAGTCCTACTCTGGCCCTGTTGAGAGGGTTTACATTTTCCATGTTTAAAATTGATATCGCTGACTGTAAAGCCTCTATAATATTTATATAACATCCATGATTTGGATGGGATTATGCGATTACGTGCAGTTTACGTACTCTTTGTGCAGAGCTTCAAAAATACAGAGATGCGTTACATATCACTGTATAAACCGCGTCATTTTTTGTTTGCACCGCCACATGCAGTTCACATACTGCGACTGTAAATTTGGGTTTTTAATGCACCGATTCCCACATAGACACCGCTGCCAGGCAGACGAGTTTTGAAGTTGTGATTTGTTTTATAGCTCAAATGTGTTTGTTTTCATAAATAATATTTTTCTTTTTTATTAATTTTTATTAATTAATTAATTTATTAATTAATGTCTTATTTTGGGCGGTGGTGAATAATTATCGAGGTCCAGTCCTTGGTAATTATTCATCATTGCTGGCTACGGCCATGCCTGCAGCACCTTTAATGAAAAATAATACTATATAAAAAACTATTTATCCAATGCAGTTGAGATAGCAATTTGCAGAATTATTGCACAATTATGAATTCAAAGTTGCAATCAATCAACTAAATTCATTATTATATGCTACAAGCTGTTTAATACAGCAGCCCCAAAAGGCAATGAGGATATACATTTGTATAAGACGACCTACTTGAACTTATAAAATACACATTTTAACACATTTTAACTTTAAAACAAGTTATTCATGCAAAAGCCAAGCACAAAAATGCAACCCACATGCTGAAGAACCTGTCACCTGGCTACACTGCAGCTAGGACAGAGGAGGCCATATAAGATAATGCCACAAGTAGGTGATAAAATCTAGCAAAGATCTGGGATGATCCAGCTGCTATGCAAAGCAAAACAACCATATACCCTGATGACAAGCAACTTCTGAAGAGCAAGGCTTTGCACTAAATCCCATAGTCCTGGGCAAGCTAGGTAGATCATGTATCACTCATACCATTAAGCCACATATCTAAAGACAATATTAGCCAGCCATCACCGTATAAATGCCCTTTCCAGCATAGGATTGCCAAAAATATGCTAATTTACCAATTTCCGGACACCTTCTGGAGAGTTCTTCATCGCCTTCTTTTGGTCAAGGGGCTGCATGTTTGAGTGGAGTGTGAATAGCTGGTACCTGTAAATGTAACATATTAACATTCACCCATCAGAACTAAATAAATCATTTTAATCCTTTTTCTTATTTGGTTCTTGTAATCCATATTCAATAATTGAATTTGGGGTAGAAAAACATGAATACAACTCATGTTTAAAATAACTAACCATAGTTGGAATGATACCTTTTGTGACAATTATTATTAAATGGTCAGGAACTTATATTGCCAATATTTCCCTTCTAGATAGGAGCTTTGACATGCAAGACATGAAGTCAATGAAGGGGTTGGATTTGCTATTGTTCATAGTAGGTTGAAATATTGAATGTTATAAAAAATACACTATAAACAAGGCTTCTTTAAGTCTAAATTAAGTTATTCATTGTCCCTAAAAGGGAAATTGTTATGCAGCCAGGGATACAACATAAATATAGGCAGAACATAGAGCACAACAACAATATATATAGTTGCATGCAATGATAACGGGGTCTTACATGGTATGACAAGCATTGTGACCATGGCCCTATGCACATATCATAGTAGATTGCATTTGATTTTGTGCCATGTCCCTCAATATGTTTGGTCAAGGTTGGATTCAAACAGAAGAACTCATACACAGCATTGCTGCCACATGCCCTACAACTGAGCCACATGCAGGTCTCCAGAAGGGGCAGAACAGATCCTTTTGAGAAGGATGAGTCTTCCATTCTTTGCACACATGGTGAGCTTGGCAAGTATGATTAAAGGCATTGGTATGCCATAAAAGCAGGTTTACCGGAAGTAAACATATCAAAATCATAATCAACAGTGTCATTAAGACAGAGTTGCAAAATGTATTTCATGGCATTTCTGACAATGTTTGGTTGAGGTCCGACTCAAGCCGGCGAGCTCCTTCTCATCTGCCCAGCGTTCTAACACTGCGCTACATGGACTTATTAATTGAATAGGGCAGATCAGAATATATTTTGAGGAGGAGTCTTCCATATTTGAAGAAATGGTTAGCTTGTTAAGTATAGTAAAATGGCATTGGTATGCCATAAAAACAGGTTTTCAGAAAGTAAACATATCAAAATCATCACCAACCATTTTTCAAAAGTAAACAGTGGCAAAGTTCACCATCAAAACGGACTAGAAAAATGATGTGTGTAGCCCTTTAAATTTGCCATGGGCATACTATAGAATCTCCACTTTTTAGCCATCTTAGACTGCCGAGCTTACGTCATTGTGACACAAAGTTATAGTCGTTTAAATTTTGTGTATATGCATATTTCTTAGATAAAATGGTATATCTTATGGGAGAAATTTAGTAATAATCTTGCCTACATGAATGAAATAAGTGTGGAAAAAGCCCAGTCAACGAAGGACTACATTCTGAGTGACTTCCACAGGTGTTACTCATTTACACCAGCTGCCGCCACTGAGATGAAGCCCGGTTACTTAGCTGACTCCAAGTTGACCCCTAAAAGCTGTAAACCTCTCTGTATCTGGCTCACCCCATCCTGACAGGAAGAAACGGGGAGGGCTTTATGACGGCCACAAAAAAGAAAGGAGCCACCTGCATTCTTTCTCTCTCACTTTACTTATACTGACTTATATTTTAAGGTTAAATAGTTAATACTACAGTCAAAGTCAAACACTGCCTGCATTATGAATGTATTCCACAATCACATACAGTGGTATGTTGTCAATTGTTTGAATGTATGCATATAGAAGTGATTGTCATTGTGCTCATCCATGTCACATCTTTAAGTTAACTCATATATGTGGTAGAGGCATTTGTTTTCTTTGATTATACGTGGCAACTTTACTCAAGATTGTGTTTGTCACGCATTTAAACTACCTCAAGCCAGTGATGGTTGACAGACAATTTCATCTCATATGCACATGTGGTTTATTATTGTGGTTTATTATTATTATTGTCTGTTTTATATCAGTTTAATTAATAAGGTGACGAGTGGATTACAATCACAGAGTACCTCACTGCTTTACATTTGATATAACTAAGTTTTAAGATGTAAATTCCTTACGTTACGGAGAAGAAGGATAAGAGTATGTTCAGTTAATGGGGAACTGGGGTCGGGGACACAGGGGAGGAGCCTAATTTCTAGGCCCAATGCATAGGGTCTTGTGATTGGCCAGTGCATGTAGGAGGAATTCACACATTTTGGGAATATAACATGAAGCCTGATCCAAAATGGGTATTTTTGCAAACCAACTCAGGTTTTGTTGTTACTTGTTTACAAGTGATAATAAAGTCTTTATCTTTCCAACTTCGGCTTTCTCGACCTCTCTTATTTTGTTAAATGTGTGATTAGAGCTGTCAATCTTACTCTGTAATCCCATTAGAATTTCATTCCTTATTATTTTTAAAATTTGAATTATATTCAAATTTCTAATGCTCAAATTTAGCCTATCATTAATATTTACTATGTACCTATACACTGTTAACACAAGCGTATGCGTTGTCAATGCTACTATTAAACATTCTGTCCACTAGACGGCATTCTACAAATAATTTCTTTCTATTTTTCACACGACAAAAAAAAAAAAATAAATCATTGAGATGAATGGGACTATAAACGTAATATCTGTTTTGCGAAAAGGCTACATGAATTATATTTGCACCAAGGTTGATATTTTACGGCTCTCGCAAGCAAATAAATCTATTTAACCAATCACATTCGGGCATCTTTGTTATAGTCATTATGTCCACTATACATGTTGTAGGACATGGCGGAGGTAACAGCCTATTTATGTTTCTCAACACAGTGTTCTTACTGCATCCTTAGTGGTAAACTACAATCCTAGAACTATAATTATCACTATCTGTTATATGTATTGATCATTGATCTCGATAGCAGTCGGCACTACAAGCAAATGTTTAATTGCACAACGGTACGTGAATATAGGTTGCTTCTGATAACATGAAGGTGTGCAGTTGTTTCACAACAGTTTCATTTTGGATACCAACTTTCTACAAAAGGGTGATAGCCTATTTTAGTTATTGAACAGGGAAACTAACGTCTCCAAAACACACCCACTTATCATAATCCCCCTCATCTGCGAACAGCCATCGCTACACTATTTAACACTGGGATTAAAAAGCAAAACTCCAGTATAATTGAATCCTTTAAATACATAGGGTATTTTGGTGAAAGGACGGAGCATAACCTCGTCTTCACTAAGCTATAATATAATATAATATCCCCTACTCATTTTACAAGTTCTACAAGCATGCCAATTGATACAACTTTTGACCATGTTGTTTTTGAAATATATCAGAATTTGTAGATTTCATAGGACTCATAATAATACTAACAAATACAAAAAGGGATCCTATGGATTTCGTAGGACCCCTAATAATAATAATAACACATTATGATGGGGTGACCTTGACAGTCAAGAGTGGTGGTAGTTTTTAACCTGCTTATTATGAAGATATTGAGTTGATTAACAATGTACAAATACCTTTCAGGGTTGTCTGCAAATCGCCTGTCATCATGCAGAATACAATCTCTGAGTGCCACAATTTCATCATACCCAGGCAGGAAGATGAGCACAGCACCTTCAGAGAAGGAAATACATTATCACTGTGATACAGAGATGAAGCAGGCATAACATTAAAGCGAATGGTGCATAATGTACTGTTGTGTAAATACAAATACTCATATCAAAAATCATATAACTTTTACTTTTCTTATTGCTTTTGTACTTTTTAATAGTTTGTTTAATACACATTTGTATACATTATCCTTGTCCCTTGAGGTTGCTCCCTTTATCCCTCCAATTGTAAGGTGTTGCGTTAGTTGCCATTTGCATTGCCACTGTAGACAAGTCGGATACTGTGGCCATGTCGATCCCTGTCTTCTTTATTTTGTAGATTCCTTCAAATATCTTGTATTCTTGCATGTTCATTTCCCCCGATAGTATATTGCAAATTTTCTTTGCTACTCCCGCCATGGCTGGCTTCAGCTATGGCAACTCCAACCAGCCTCCACGACTGCCCTCTACTTTTGTTATGTTAATATCAGACCTATAATCCTTAACCTCTTCATTCCAAGAGGACCTTTATCTGGGCCAAAAACCATCAAGAACAAACTTCACTATTCCTAGTTAAAACCACAAATTATGTCTTACCTTTGGTGTTTTTGTAACCACCATTAACGGATAATCCAGTGTCTGGAAACCATTTTGAAACCTCACAAGGTGTTTACAATCAATGTATAGTAGAGTTTCACAGGAAATAGATAAATTGCCTTCAATCAGAAAAACACTGTCTTTAACTCCATCGGGTGGACATATGGGGCAATTGCAATGGTTTGGCTTGGTGTCATCCAATTCTATTCACCCTGACCCTTCAATAGAGGGGTCAAATGTCAAAATTGAACAATGTGGTCTCATCACGTTCGTATTTTCATTTTTGCATTGATTTTCATTGGATTATTTTTTGTTGGAGGCTCTGCATAAACCTACCTGTACTTAAACCTCTCTATCCTGCCTCTACTTTACTTTATTGGCATCAATCTTGACCTATGCATCAGATGTTGTGCTTTGGCCCTACTAACTGATAATGCACTAGTGGTATTCTCTCAAACGTGACATTTATTTCATGCAGAAATTAAATCTTCCATTTATGCTGTGTTTTGGCTTTATTCACTCTGACCAAGTAGCATCCACATTGACTATATTCACTTTTGGTATGTTATTTTTGGCAAAAACCTGAGAAAGAACCCCACTAGAGAAGAGGTTAATAGCCTGGGAACCAGACAAATTTGAGCGCTCATCTTTTATTTGTTAACTTTTTACAAATACTTTGCTGCCATTAACTGTCTTTCAATAAATATATTTTGATGATGAATAATCAACCATAATACTGATTTGAGCATGTTGGGCACATTATCTGCGTTGAGTTGTTTTTGTGGAATCCAGCTGCTGGTTAAATCATGACGCTTTAACCTTTTTAAACCTACCTTAAGCACCTTAAACACACCACGAGCTTGGCGTCAAGTAGGTCCAACGGAATCTCAAAGACAATTCCTGGCATGGCCAACTTAGTGATCATGTTTTTTCAGCTTCTAGTCAGTATGTTATGCCTCCGTTCAAAAAGGGGGGAGGTTAAGGTTAGGAAAGAGGGGAAGGGGGAGGTGATGGTAGAGGGATGTCTTTGAGCTTCTGCTGGACCTTTCTCCGCAGTGTTGCCAGCATTGCCAATGTTTTCCTATGGAATTGAGTGTTGAAGTCGACCACAATAGCTTGCGTGATGAGATTTCTTATCAAGTTCAACCCTCGCAACACCCCAAGCCCCAACCGTACCTCTAGCAACCAGCTAACGGAGGTTCTCTGCAACATCTTCAACCCCTGCCTCAACCCGTCTGCGATCCCCTCCTGCTTCAAGGGGACCACCATCATCCCTGTGCCCAAGAAGTTCACTGTTACCTGCCTGAAAAACTACCGCCGTCAATGATCACAAAGTCTGAATATCATTGATGTGGAGCTGCTAATGTGGTTACTCTATGCGCCCATCAACCTGGAATAGCAACCCAGAAAATCGGGCATTCCTTAAGGAATATGCACTGGGGGGCAAATGAGTGGTACATTGTTGTGTATCATACCCAACGCCGCTGTGTCCACTATAAGATTTCCTCTTCAGTATATTCTGGCTCAAATAGATTTGTCATTCCTTCCACTCAGTAAGACTTAGCTTCCTCATTTGATCTGCTAGCAAAAATATAGGATTCCCAGCGCCAATGGAGCAATTCAAAGAATCACTTCCTGATGGGTTACTTTTCGTCATTTACACGGAAATGGTGGATGATTACTTTCGAGGTAAAACGCAGACGGAGTAAGATACAGAGTGACCTTCACTTGTATGGCTGTGCATGGCTTACACTCAAGAACTATTTAACAACAAGGTGTGAAAATATCTTACTCCACATAAACACATCCAAGGAAATAATCATGAGCCCCCCTGAAACCCCACCATTTTCACAATGGATGAGCGGGAGATGGTGGAGGTGGTGGAGTAATTTAAATATCTCGGCATTACACAGGACAAAAAAAACATTTTTAATTGGCACATGATGGAAACTCACAAGCGCTGCCAACCGAGACTCACTGCCTTCCGGAAACGTACTAACCTGTCTGTTCAACCACACATTCTTCCCCTCCTCTCTCAAACATCGTTGAGCCAGTTCTTCTGTATTGATCCAACTGCTTTTACAACATGCTCACAGTAGTAAATACAAATGTGCTTTTAAAAATCACTCACTCAGCTGGGAAAGTAATTGGACTCACCATTCCCAACCTATCAGATCGCACCTTCATTCTGACCCCCAAGATGAGCACCCACTCACCTTGGTCTTGGGTGCATGATTTATTTTACTGTAAGTCTTAGATTGGACAGGAATGATTAATATGTCTTTTACCGTAAGTAATCGAACACAGGGGCATTTGCAGCGATACACTGATTCAAGACTTTACCATTTTGAGATACATTATTTTTATTCTTTGTGAGTTGATTGCTAATGCCGCCCATGCATGTTGCAAAATGAAGTTGCCTTGCTATCATACAATTTGCATTGTATATGCTTCCCGTTGGCAATATAATCAGAGAACACACTTCATAGCTATCCAGATGACAGGCAATTATACTTATCCGTTGAACCAAACAACACTAATGCTATTTTCTCACTCACAAACTGTTTATCTTACTTCCCTTACAAAATAAAAGGTATAAGCTTTTAAATTGCCTTGGAAATCTCACTCCCTGGATTAAATCAGAGGTTACAAGCCTTGGTGTAATTTTCGATTCTGATCTGACCTGTAAATCCAACATCAGGTATGTGACTAAGGGGGGTAAGGGGGACATTGCCAGCAGGATGCTTAAGTAAATGATTAATGCTTTTATATCTGGTAGACTAGACTATTGCAACTCTATTTTTACTAGCCTTATTTGGAATTCTATAGAGAGGCTTTGACTAATTCCCCATGCTGCTGCTAGGTTTCTCGCAAAATCTAAGAGGCAAGAGAGAATATCACACCAGTTGTAACTGTCCTGCCAATAGATTGCTAGCCAGCTAATAAGGTGAACTGCAGTTTTGTATAAATCCACCGTCAAAACGGACTTTAAAGAAATGATGTGTGTACCCCTTTAAGGCCCAGTGAGAGCCTGGAGAGAGGCCTCGGTTTAGATAGGCAAACTTGCATCCAATTATTTTTTCAGATATAGACTTGACATTTGGGATGGGTATACTATGGAATCGCTTCTTTTTAGCCATCTTAGACAGCCTAGCCTACGTGGTAATATATGAGCTTAATTAAGATGACTTGACACAGGTTTTATATGTTCAGATAGTCCTGTATTATATGCAGATGTGTGGAACTATGAGGCAAGCTATTGAATCCTGATCGACTTGTCCCTTCAACAATTTCAGACGTCACTTGCTTCTCCAAGCTGGGGACCGGAAAGGGTTCGACAGTGGAGGTGGGCCTGAGGCTGGAGGTCTGCAGCTAGACCCATCGCGTCCTTTTGGGGGGTAAAATAATGTCCCCGGAACTTAATTAAGACCCTGGTTCCTGCAGTGGAAATGCACCAAGTTCCTCCAAAGGTTCACAATTTGTTTATGATTAAATTGTTTACTAGAGCACAAAATATTTTACAAGAGCAGAAAGTTCTTCATAGATCTAGCCTCTTAACTTTGCTCTCAAAGTGCAGCAGATTGATGCACTTTGCATCCCCACGCTGAACCACTACACCACTTGGACGTGTAGATTGCCAGGGGCATATGAGACTATATTTTGAAAAGGAGCAGTCTTCCAAACATGGAGAAAATGGTGAGCTTGGTATGGTAAGATATGGTAAGATATGGTAAGATGTCATTGGTATGCCTTAAAAACTGGTTTACCGGGAGTAAACATATCAAAATAATCACCAACCATGTTTCTTAAGAAACAGTCAAAACTGACTTTTGACATATATATTTTTGACATATATTTTACTTAAAATTGTATATCTCCGCCATCTTTTGCCTTAATAATATGAATTTTACACTATATAGTCCCATAGTCACCAAGTTTGCAGCTTTTACCACCTCCTTAACCAAATCAGTTTGTGTGTGGGCGTTTGGTCAATTTGTGGTCATTGCATTAAATCCAAATTGTCTGACCATAAGGGTTGCAATTTGAAAGTTGTTCAACATGACAAATGGTGCATGTATACAAAGTTTCATGCATATTGCACTTTCCTAGTGGAAAAGGCAGCCTGTTGAAATTTGAACTTCAAGCGCTTATTATAGCGCCACCTATGGCCGAATCTGGTCCATCCTTTGCATCCCTTACTCATTTTACAAGCTCTACCAGCCTGCCAATTTATACAGTTTTTGAGATATTTGTCAGAAAAAAAGAGAAAAAAAGTTGTTAGGGTTCCTACGGATTTCGTATGACCCCTAATAATAGTAAATTAAATGGATATAAATACACAAACACAGACAAAGTTTGACACAGGTGTTTTTTCGTATTAGACTTAAATACTGACATTGATGGACAGGTTTTGATAGAGAGGGGTCTGGTATTCCTAAGTGACAGTCCTCTGTATGTTATAGCATATTTTCCAAGAGTTGTTTGATAATAGGTAAGATAAATATCCTTTGCTTGTCTGGTTGAATATATATAAACATCAGTCCAGAAAAAAGCAGTTGTGACATAGATTTTGTAAGCTGTGCTTTTGAGACGTACATTTATACATGAACATACATGTTTCATAGATATTGATGTTAAAAATGGATAACAGATTTAATTTCTTGAACAGGGGAGCCAATCGTTTTTAGCGATTTGACGCCAATCTTAAAAAAATGTTTTGAAGGGAAGAAGGATATGTACTGGCCCATGACCTGCAACAATGTTACAGAATGATATGTTTCGGTACAATAATCTATAATAAAGTGTCAAGTGACTTGGTTGATTTCAATATTTTCAACAAACAATTTACCTTTTTTTTCTTTCTGAAAATGATCAAATTCGATTTTTTTACATGTAGGGAAAGTTTGTTCATCCGGTATAATATCACCCTGTGATAACACAATATTGGTATTATCAGCAAAGAAAATGGGCAATGCAGAGTCGGATATCCAAGCAATGTCATTTATATAGATGAGATATAGAAGTGGCCCAAGAATAGATTCTTGAGGCACTCTGCAATATAGCTTGATTCTGTTGGAAATACAACCATTAAAACACTGTAAAATGTGATTTTGCCTGTTTGTTATGTCAGCGTATAATTTGATATCAGTTTGACTAATGATTACTGAAGTTATTGTAATAACGTAAAATTTCTAGTTAAAAACGTTAAATTGAAATTGCATGTCCAGCTGAATCAGTAATGTACAGTGCATACGGAAAGTATTCACAGCGCTTCACTTTTTCCACATTTTGTTATGTTACAGCCTTATTCCAAAATGGATTCAATTTATTTTTGTCCTCAAAATTCTACGCACAATACCCCATAATGACAACATGAAAAAAGTTTTTTTTAAATGTTTGCAAATTTATTAAAAATAAAAAACGAAGAAATCACTTGTACATAAGTATTCACAGCCTTTGCTCAATACTTTGTTGTGGCACCTTTGGTAGCAATTACAGCCTCAAGTCTTTTGGAATATGAAGCCACAAGCTTGCCACACCTATCTTTGGCCAGTTTCGCCCATTCCTCTTTACAGAACCTCTCGAGCTCCATCAGGTTGGATGGGGAGCGTCGGTGCACAG
>OOFG01066179.1:0-14784 GCA_900323295.1 Molva molva | reverse complement strand
AGAATTATGTCTACCAGCAATGATAGCCATCAACAAAAGGAGATGTTTCAAGTGAATCACTAAGAACATCTCCGATATAGCAACGTAACTTACCTAAAGATATGTTTGCACAAATTCCAGATGCAATCCTTGTCAAAGCTTTGATTTAAATACCGAAAATAAGCGATTAAATCGAACGAAGCTACAAGCTTTACTGCGGCAGGCTAGCTTCAGCTAGCCAGTCGAGCTGCATACATGTAATATATATAAAGGTTGTTAAAAGATCTACCTGACCTCTCCAACCTCAAATAATGTAACACGCCGCAAGACACCAAACTCTGCGGGAATAAATACTTAACAGTGGTATCCTATTTTTAACACGCCAGGAGTTCGGTCACGTCAAGATTTGACAATGGTTAAATACACTTCCTAATATTGTGTCTTGTCTGATTTCAAATGTCGCTCTTTTTAAAACCCTGAAACACTCCGGCTCACATGATTGGCTGAAATGATCCAATCGGTAGCCCTACCCCTCGTTTTTGAGTGGCCCTCGCTGGTTTCTGACGTCATCACCATGACGTTTTCAGGATAGAACTATAGATGGCAGTAGTTGACTGACTAAAAAGACAAAATTGTATTGATAAATATAAATCTATGAAATTATAATTGTCATTATTCTAAATATTTGTGAGCAATATCATCAACTCATCATATCCACTAAGGAACGTTACAATTGCACATTGGAGTAATTTGATTAAGGGTATTCCGTACAAAAGGTTGGTGAATTTCTAATTACCAAGAGGGAATTATGACATCTCAGTATATGTGCCAATCAGGTCTCAAATAAATAATAAGTAGATAACATTTATGTTTAATGTCAGACACAGTACATTTTTATGTCTAAATCACACATTCAAAACAAGAAAAAGGAAAACCATGACCACACAGAGCTGTTCTGGTACCACTTTCAAAATCCCTATCTGCTCATCTGTATACAGGGGATGCATGTGTAATGTGGGACGTAAACATATAATGCATTTCCAGCAGAACCTTTTTATTTCGACGTATACAATTATACAATCCAAGATGTTTGTTCAATGGGCTCATTCCTCATCTAAATATCTTGGCAAACCATGTTGTCAAATAACAATTAACAGAAATCTCTGCTTCTTATTGAGGTTCATTCATTTCAATAATTTTACAGTAAATGTATTATCATGTAATTTTCTTTATTCCATATCAACTGCAGGGGTTTATGTATTTTAAAAAACATTTCTAAGGAATTAAATGAACTAAATGCATGGGCATGTTATGAAGTCTGCTCTGCATTAATTATGAGGGCCACAGGGATCCTTGAGGATGCTCCTATATCCAAAAGTTCTTAACCCAGAAAAGACTGCTTTATCCGCAAAAAAGTCAATAGTCAAGACAATTTCACATAATAAATTAATCTTTAATAGTACACAGAAAGTAAAGCCTTCACAATTTACTTTTACATAAGAAAACTGCTGACATTTCTTTCACAAGTTAGCTTATTATAAGGCTAACAACAATGTTTTCACAAAATCCCTAGTTATGTTAAGCAGCTTTGTTCTAACAAAATGTATTTTGGTTCCAAGTGCGAGCTTAGTCCAATCCACATATAGGACCAGTTGTATATCTTTATACTGGTAAAAGCCAGTTGATCCCCGAGCAGTATTCTTTTACAAAATACACAACTGCCATTTCGATCAGTGGTCATGTGCAGATATTTGTTGGTTTGTTATAGTTTACAACTGCTGGTGTTTAGCTTCAACAATCAAAAACAGTAGATTAGTTATTACCACTCCAACCGTTTCGGCAAATAAGTGCCTTCTAACATATGGAAGATGGTCCAGCTCAATACCTCAAAACAAAAAACCATAGTGTGTGCCTTGATCCCTTCATGTTACATAAATATTAAATAAAACAATAATATATAAGACCTACATTACATGTATACAGGCTTGGATCCAACATTCTCATCAGTTCATAGTTTGGAAGGGAAAACATGGTCACAATGTCTAGGCTCAATAGAGCTGAAGAACACCAGCCATGAAAAACCCTGTTGACTCACATTTTCCTCAATGGCTGTGCCATGCCCTTCACTCATCACATAACCTTGGCACGCAGCTATGTTGTGGTACCCTACAGATCTCCAATCCATGACGAGCAGACCCAGGATAAACGTGCCATTGCATTCATACACCCGACCACAAAACAATGCTCTACAAAACTAACCTTGGTAAAGACTCCGGCCGCATCCCGGACACATGGACTAGCATTCTGAGGTCCTACACCACACAGTGTTGTTGCTTACAAATGTACTGCACGATGCCACCGGGAGTAGTGTATCACTAGACTTTGGCACCTTTGAAAAACAAAGCAAATAATAACTAAACTAAATAACCGAAAGATGCCTCTACTTGTAACAGCAAACGTCGACCCCCTCTTTGTCCGTGCCACACAAGAGGTACGGGTGTCTTTGAACATTGGTGGCGTTGAACAACCGTCCCCGAGTCTTGCACCTGTTTGCCTCTCTATATAATGCCATCCTCACCAGGGCTAACACCACACCCGGAAACCCTGTCTCAGAGTCCCCTCCACACTGCAGTTTGGCGCACGAATGCCTATCTAATGTAGACAGCAGTTCATGGCAAATGGAGGGATATGCAACTCGAAAGTAGAACACGTAGAAGAGGCACCGAATCTAACACTAAAAAGGAAGGGAGGTGGGGGATGCTGATGCATGGCGACATTTTTGTAGTCTTTGTAGTTTTTCTGGCACCCAGACACAAAGGATGGGTTGTGGGCCGATAGTGAAGGTGTTATTTTGATGTAACTGCCGCAGCCATGGGCGTGCGTATGGTGCTGCGCGCCGCGGCCGCCAGCTCCTCGATTTCCGTGTTCAGACGTCTGATGACCCATTCCATCGCCTCGCGCCCCTGAAGAGGAGGAAAACAAAATGGAGCCCCAAAGATTACACGACGGGCAAGGACAAAAGTTCAAACTAAAGATAAATGTGGAAGAGTCCCCGCCAAAAATATAGGGTGCAGATGGTCTTTTTGTCAAATATTTAACCGTAAAATGAAACATTTGAAAGGCAAATTAATCTATTATTTAGTGATCATTTCAATGATAATTTTACAAAGTACAATCATCTGTTACAGTGGGGACACACTTTTTTTTAACACATATTATGAAATGATTTGTTGTAAACAGCATAACAGACATGTACTTGGGAGTCACAGCCATACACATATAAAACAAGGACAAGT
This sequence comes from Molva molva, assembly GCA_900323295.1. Taxonomy (NCBI): domain Eukaryota; kingdom Metazoa; phylum Chordata; class Actinopteri; order Gadiformes; family Lotidae; genus Molva; species Molva molva. The sequence goes on along the minus strand of OOFG01066179.1, from coordinate 11,509 downwards.
CAAGAGCATCTCTCACCTTGCCAGCGTTGGTATTCATGGTGGAGGCCATGACTCCCTCCAGGTAACTACTGAGGCTCACTCCCTTCACAGAGATAATGGCTTCCTGAGTCAATATCGTTCTAGTAAGAATAGAAGAAGAATATATCAAAACAGAGGCTTTGCAACACATGACCTGTACTACTATAGGTAGTAAAGATGATTGTCAACCTATGGGACAAAAAAGTGTGTCCAAAAAAATAAAAAAACATTTATAAAAAGGGCTAAATTTGCAGCCCTTTTTGTTTGAACATACCTTTCTGGATCCTCAGGATGTGGTTTGTACGTTAACTTCTCATCCACAGATACCAAGTTCGTCAAGGTGATCTGTAGACACAATGATAAACATAAATGTCAAGCAAAGGTTTTTATTTGGAACATGGATGATCTTCACCATCCAACACCCCTGAAGCACCAGCAGCAGGATTAGACATGTACAGTATGTGCAGAGTTTCTTAGGTGGTTTAGTTAACACTATAACCGTACGGTATATAGTACTATTCCCTATATTACGGTATACTTGGAGAACAGGAGAAGGGAAGGGATTGCCAACATGAAACATGTTTGTAAAGTGTTCATGATCTTTGGTTTGGGAGCGTGGTTTGCACCATTATAGGAAGGGCTGGGGGATATGTTAAAATGTAATGCCACAATAATCAAAGGGAATTTTACACAATATCGATAACATCGATTTACATTGAAGTATATGGAAATGCAAGGTATAGAATCAGACTAATAATAGTTTTCCCTTCTTTCTGATGTTTCAAACCTCATATTTTGATCATTTTAAGGGTATATCTTCTCATATCATATCATATCATAATTAATTTAGAATATACAATACCATTCAAAGACAATAAATGATAATATTTAATAATTGCCCAGCCCTAATTCCAGGGCAATGCTTAGATCAGCAGATTATTGGACCTTTACTAAAGAGGTCCATAAAGAATACAGTTTAAAGTGCAATACATGATGAATCAGATTTCAGGCACAGATGCATCTACACATGAAAGAGGAATTTAATTAATAATAAAACATGAATGACAGTACTCACATTTGTGGACTGAAGTTGAAAAACCTTCTCTTTGGGGTCTACAACAGAGTGCTCCTGGATGTACGTGCATGACCGTGTGTTGCCAATGATCTAAAGGAAAGAAACAAACCGCAAAAGATGTTATTATATTTCCCATGAATAAAATGAAGTGGTCTGCAAGCATATTGTGCTCGGGAGTGGAAGTCAACCCTGACTCCAAGAGACAGCAAAATGTTTTGAAAAGAAAAATACATATTTCCCACAAGGTCTGGTAACAGCCTGCTGAACACCCTCCAGAAAGATATGATGATGCACAAATGTTATAATGATCGGGTTAATGTAAGATATCAAACCAAAAAAAGCCAAACCATCACAAAATCGCTTGTACTACTTATTGAACCAAGATCTAATTCTAGCGCTCTTGAACTTGTTCACCTTTCAGACCCTGATCAGACCTCAGTAGGACTTAGTCCAAGACAATCTGATTAAGATGTGTTAGAATATGCCATTGACCACTGGGTCAATAGGCAGACAGCGTCTGTAAATGGAATTAGACATATTAATAGACACTTTTGCCCTGGTCTTCTGACATTAAAGACAAAACGGCAGCTTTTAAGTTAAGCTACCGATTGCTGGGTACTAGATAGATAGTTAAATACTTTATTTATCCCGAGGGAAATTCAGGAACTGAATTCAGGTACTGTTTGCCTAGGTTGCACAAGGGCAGCACAAGGGCATGGGTGGATGTCATGTGGTTACTCAACTCTGGCCCCCAAGGCTGGGAGACATGGGGTAATAGTGTAGAAGAAATTCTGCCATTTTCGGGTCCATGTCCTACTTAACACTGACTTGGCAGTTAAAGATGTACACCTGGGAACTGAACAAACTGTACACTCAATATATGGCACCCTTCCAAGTACTTCAGTGTGTCTTATAAACCAGTCATTTACTCTATAGAAAAGAAAAAGAAAATAGAGTACAGTGATTACAGCCTGTCTTCAAAAGTAGCACTCTCAAATATATATTAAAATAATGCCACATATACTCTATAAATAAGCAAGTTCAGCCATAAAACTAAGAAGTATGACTACTATAATAGCTCACTTTATAACCAATATTCTTTAGAATTTTGTGATACAAATACGAACAATGTGAAGAAGAGTATGTAACAAGTGCACCCTATGTAGGGGCACATAACTCCTCACTCTGCTACTATGCCTCATGCTTGCAAGTTGCAACAGGGTAGTCCCTTATTAGCAAGGGGCTAATACGAGCTGGAATGTTACATCACATGACACGAGGTCTGGAAACACATAAACCGCAACCTCAGTGTCGTACAGCACGAGCTGTGACTGAGAGTCATGGACTCATCCGGTCTTCAGCATTTCTAAAATAGCCTTACCTAGAGTAGCAAGGTCAACCTTGTTGAAAAGCATTAGTCTCCCCAGCCTAATACACCTACTCTGTGCTGACATGCGATTGGTTTTTATCTAACGCAAACCTATTTTCTGTAAGATATAATATTCGTTCATGACAACATTTTACACCTGACTTACAGTGAGAGGATGAATTTAAGATCATTTAATACTTTAGGCTTTTTACTTTTATACTAGCTAAAGTGATGCGAACATATGCAGCATATAAGCCTACAAAAATGCTTCTCTAGCATTGCTACGATTTATGATTTACACCTTGTGTCCTCCTTTCATGGAGTCTTTGTCTTTACGCGCCTGACATACAGCTATTAGAAATACTATCAATCAATAATCAACAATCAATAATTATAACCTTGATACTTACAGACTTTACTATAGACGGGAGACCCCACTCTGTGCTTAGCAGTCGTTTACTGTGCAGGCATCCCTGCTTGTCTACGGATCTGTCCAGGACATCAACTCCAATCACACTGGGGTTCATGGGGTTGGGGTACTTCTGCATGGCAGCCTTGGTCACAGTCTCCCACGGATGGCTGCAAGCAGAGGACACGGATGTTAGGTTATTTTATTTTGTGTAATCTTGCAAAAAAAAATGGATTTGAAGACATTCAGATATCTCTACATGCTTATTAGCGAATTCACAGTGACGCTCATCATTTCTGAGAAGCCCATCTTGACACGGAAGAAAAGGTTATATAACTAATATCGCTACTTACTCGTGGTGAATGATTTCATTCATGAGAATAGCACTACATTTCGATTTTAGCAACGACAGCATGGTGCAAGTGACAGAGACTGTGAATGGTCGCCATGGAGATAACGCAAACGCTAGTAGGCCGTGACGCAAGTAACAATCGCGTCTAAATTTAGGTGAAAGGTTGAGCGCGATGATGTAGGACACCGGCGCGTCATAATAGTCGCTCTGACAGGTTATGTAATCTCGCCACAATGTCTACCTCGACCAATGTCTATCTTTAGCTACGTCCTAACATATTATATTTCATCTGTAAACCGTGTAATGATTGAATTGTGCAGCTGTTTTCGCTGAGTAAAGACAAAGAACTACTGCCTGTTTAACAGAGAGGAATGTCGTCTACATGTGACTGCCTACACAGTGAATCGAATGATCTAACCGCATATTGCGCACACAAGCGGATATTCAATTGGAATTACTTACTTGAATATGTGTTCTGATGTCCAGATCTTCATGGCTGATTATGTGTTGGTCAGGTACCCGGTGCGAAGTTGGAGTCAGGAGTGGAAAAGCCGGTAGGCACGGTCACACTGATCGAGTTAGCCAAGAGCTAAACAGACGGAGAAGTGCTACACTCCGCCCACTCTAGCAAGGTCACATGAGTAGTAGTAGCCTTCGTACTTCCGCCGCATTCTGATTGAAGGAACATAGTATTGGCTTGCGCTGGGAACATAGCATAGAAGCTGGAAGGCATCATGTGCTAGACAGTTTAGGACATATTTCGAACTTGACCTTTCTCTCACAATCCCCCCCCCCCACACACACACATACAGATACACATACACACACGTATTACATGAGAGAGAGAGATAGATAGATGGGAAATCTTAACATTCCATTGCTAGATCTGCTTATGTCATTGTAATTTAGATCCTCCATATCTCTTCACTAACCACTCGGTAGGCCAAGTTTGGTGGTGCAGTGCGGATACACTTTGACACGTCATATATGCTTATCAAGGAGTACAGACAGGGCAAGTTGTGTATTGTATAATCTCTTTCTGCCAGACTTGTGAAATAGGGAGGAGGGCTCTACATAGTAACCGTGAAAAGTCTAATGCAATGCTGCCATAATTGTGGGAATAGATTCAATTTAGTTTGTTTAGAGTTTTCCATAGAATATGTGAATATGCCAAATATATTGTTGGTGTGTTCCTGTAAACATAGTAAACAAGAGTTACTTACAATTGGAGTTTACTTTGATTATGTTATTATTTTATTTAGTTGAATCACCGTCATAATATGTGTGAAGGAAAAATGTAACACAAAATTAAAAGAAATACTCCAATAGCAGTTTTATAATACAAAACATGACCTACAACTAAAACTATGATTTAATTTCTGTACAACTACGTTATCATTTCTGAAGTTTACTAACTATCAAAGTTACACATAAAACATACATTTAATATAAAATTGCAAGACAATTTGTGGATTTTACTATATACAAAGATACCTTGATTTAAACATGAAGGAATTTAGAATTTAGATTAAAAAAAACACTCTTGTGACCACCAAAGCATTGAGCAAATGTGCAGTAGTGAACAACTTAATGAGCATACATACAATATAAATAATTCCGAAAGTAGTCGAAAATACAATTCACAAGTCAAGTCTATTGGCAAGCGAACAAAACGAATTGGAAAAGAACGAGTAACTAAATATCTTCAATCTGCACGGTTCGAGGATCACATTCAATATAAAAGTTGACACGACCTTCACAGGTCATCGTCACTTTCCGTTGTTTCAATCGCTTTTTCGCTCACTCGCTGCTCCCTCATCGATTCCGTGCGAGACTGAACCTTTGTCTGAGCCTTTGTCGAGGTCGTCATTGATGGCTGCACCTCTTCCGCCGCCTCTTCCTCCTCCTCGTCCTCCGCCTCCAATCCCAGGTCGGCCGTGGCGTCCTGGTACTGCTGGTACTCCGACACCAGGTCGTTGAGGTTGCTCTCGGCCTCGGTGAACTCCATCTCGTCCATGCCCTCCCCCGTGTACCAGTGGAGGAAGGCCTTGCGTCGGAACATGAGGGAGAACTGCTCCCCCACTCGCCGGAAGACCTCCTGGATGGCCGTGTTGTTGCCGATGAAGGTGGCCGCCATCTTCAGGCCCCGGGGCGGGATGTCGCACACGGCGACCTTTACGTTGTGCGGGATCCAATCCACGAAATGGTGGCTGTTCTTCTGCTGCATGGCCAGCATCTGCTCGTCCACCTCCCGGGTGGACATCCGGCCCCGGAACATGCCGGCCACCGTCAGGTACCGCCCCCTCCTGGGGTCGCAGGCCGTCATCATGTTGCGCGGGTCGAACATCTGCTGGGTGAGCTCGGGCACGGTGAGGGCGCTGTACTGACGGCTGCCTCGCGCCGTCAGTGGCGCGAAGCCCGGCATGAAGAAGTGCAGGCGGGGGAAGGGCACCATGTTGACCGCCAGCTTCCTCAGGTCGGCGTTGAGCTGGCCGGGGAACCTCAGGGAGGTGGTGACCCCACTCATGGTCATGCACACCAGGTGGTTGAGGTCACCGTAGGTGGGCATGGTCAGCTTGAGCGTGCGGAAGCAGATGTCGTAGAGGGCCTCGTTGTCGATGCAGAAGGTCTCGTCCGTGTTCTCCAGGAGCTGGTGCACGGAGAGGGTGGCGTTGTAGGGCTCCACCACCGTGTCGGACACCTTGGGTGAGGGCATGACGCTGAAGGTGTTCATGATGCGGTCGGGGTACTCCTCGCGGATCTTGTTGATGAGCAGGGTGCCCATGCCGGAGCCGGTGCCCCCGCCCAGGGAGTGGATAAACTGGAAGCCCTGCAGGCAGTCGCAGCTCTCGCTCTCATGCCTCACCTGGTCCATCACCTGCTCCACAAGCTCGGCCCCCTCCGTGTAGTGGCCCTTGGCCCAGTTGTTGCCGGCTCCGGAGTTCCCTGGAACACAGAACCATGTGGAGAGCAGTGATCTCTCAGTGTTCATTAGTGAAAGAAACATCTGATAGAAAAGTCTTAACATCACAATAAGAACATCAAATGATCCTTCGTTTCAATCGATAAAAGGCTTTTTAACTCAGCCTGCCACACAACATCACAACAAACATATGTTGCTTATACTGTACATTGTTTCCGAAGAGGTTGATATCAAATATTGTAGAAATTGTTCACATGGGCATAATTTCTATATTTTGCATACAATAGAATGTAATATATCATCCTCAACCATGGATTGCGCAAAGTGTTTCATTTTCACCATGGATGAAGTTGTCTGGCCTGAAGAGGGCGCCGATGCGGCTCCCTCTCACACTGTCCATGGTTCCAGGCTCCAGGTCAATAAGCAAGGCCCTGGGCACATATTTACCACCTGGAATATATGGGGAATCAGTACAATCAAATGATCAAATGAAGAATACAATTTAAATGTATTTAATTAAAATAAAATACAATTATTGTACCATCTTCTTAACCTCATATTATCTTATCTTTCAATTGAATTGGATTTGGAACTGAAATTGCACGTTTCCTTACCATTTGCCTCATTGAAGTACACATTGACCCTTTCAAGTTGGAGGTTGCAATCTCCTTCATAGAGGCCTGTAGCGTTGAGTCCATGTTCCTCGCTGATCACTTCCCAAAACTTATAAGGAGAAACGACAGCAAATATAACTACTACTACAAAAAGATTACCAACAAAGCAATACAATTTACTAACAACGTGGATTTTTAAGTGTAACTTTGCACTTAAACAAGTGTGTCTGCTAACTTAACAAAATACGCTAATGCACAAAAAGAATACGACAAAAGTGTCATTGAGAACCTATATAGAACTACTTTTTGAACATATTATGACCTTGTAACTAAAATTAGGTCAATCTAATGATCTAGGGGACCTATTATAATCTGATGATAGGCCACTCACAAAGCACTCCACCAACCATTCACTATTTCACCTTTGGTAGCTTTTTGCTCGCTTTTTTACTCTTTCTTAATCAAATGGATCTGTACTGCAGCAACAAGCATCATGGGAGCAGGACAATGAACAACATGGATGTATAAATTAATGGTGAAGCAAATCTACAAGTTAATTAAACAAATGCCTGTGGATCAAAGTGGTTACTTTCTGCCCTCTATTGGTCAGAAATACTTTGAATCCATGTATCACACTATGGCCCAATATTGTAATGTCATTGGTCCTGTATGACCAATGTTTTCCAAATATCACAGGAAATAATTTCTGATATTATTCTGCTTATTTTCTCTTCCTTGCTTTGTGTTTTACGTGATAAAAAAGTCCCACCCATGTTAGTCTTGCATTGCCCCTTATCTTTTACCAGAGAGCACAAGGAACACCCTGTCGCTCACAACTGCCAGTAGTAACACAGAAGTTATACAATATTCACCAATAACTATGCTACATTGATAAATTACTCTAAAGCGGTGGGATCTTTTTTATTCACTATTTGAAAAATGTATATGATCATTATGTAATTATTCACTATGTAAGGATTTTACAGATACAATTGTACTGTTTTTGCTGCTTTGATATTTGAATTATGCTTTAAACATCCGTTTGAAGATGATTGGTTACATTTGACATTTCTGATGTCATACAATTGCTGTTTTTTCTTCGGAAACGGGGCACCACAACAAACAGAAATACGAAAAGGATTTCTTTAAAAGTAACACACATTGAATTCTTATTTGTACTTATTTTGAGTCATTTCAAAGCTCAATATGCTATTACATTTTTAATTAGGAAAATTGTATTTGTTATTATGTTTTGATATCTGTAAAAAAAGACCTATCGAAGATAGTTTTGAGGCATTGAGAATTTTGTTGTTATTTATTACCTTTGAGCCAATCTGGTTTCCGCATTGTCCAATTTGTAGATGTACAATTTCACGCATGATGATCAAGCCAAAGCACAGTGTGTGGACTGGGGTCTCTGATATGCTCCAATTCTTCAGCCGGTCTTTTATACCATCCATGATGTCATCACTGATGTCATGTCAGTCAACAGGACCGAAACGGAAGGATCTTATTTGTTCTTTGCAAATTGCACTATATAAACGGACATTATAATCAATTTATTCATTCATTCATTCATCATCAACCGCTTATCCGGGGTCGGGTTGCGACCCCGGATTGGATGACATATGTCATCCAATTTAATATAATACCCAATTATTATAGGATAGTGTTTTTTACTTTTTCTTTACTTTATTCCTTCCTGTTAATGTGGCTCAATCTGCAGTAAGGAGGTAGGAACACATGTATATCGTTTTTTTTTGCTAAAAGTTTTCAAATGTAATTACTCTATTGTATTTCACATGCCGGACATATTAGACGTATGAACCTTTTCTCTAGTGCTGAATATTATCTGTTATCCCTGACATGCATGGAGGGTCGGAAGGAAGTGCCATAGAGATGAGCTGAGCCAACGTGTCTCTGCTTGGTAACTGATAACACCCCTTCTACTGGCCAAATTAAATGAAACACACATAGACACACACAGACACACACACACACACACACACACACACACACACACATACACACAAAGATACACACACAGACACACACACACACACACTTCCCAAATAAAAAACGAAACAAAGAACTCAACACATACAACAATCGCTGACAAGACTAGCAGAAACAACTTGACATAATTAAATGGTAAACCAGTCTATGAACAGACAGGACATGGTACACTTTGGATAATGCCCTGTCTGTCATCCATTATACAACATGTATCATGTCGTAAGAAAATAAATAAAAATAGATGCAATGTAATTATTTAAATAATACTATAAATCACATAACCTTTTCAAGGCTTGAGATGTGATTAAAAGGTTTTCTAGATAACTAGTTACACAGTGATAACAGTTTCATATTCATAAAGATGTGAGCGGTGTGATGCTACCATCTAGAGGACTATCAGTATAACATATGGCAGACCTACGTTATGACTGTCAAGCAGGCAATGCAATTTACAGAGAGTAAACATTTCACTGTGAACGTTAACGTCTCTAAATAAGTAAAGGATTGTAAATAAAAATGCAATAATTGATTAAATGGGCCCTTCCGTTTCCAATTGGTCATGAAACCAGATCAAACATTCTCTCAAACACAACTCAGAGAGACTGACAGAGAGGGTCTCTACTATTTAGTCATTAAGTGCCTTAAAGTGAATATGGGGCATCTTGCTCAACGAGGCTCACAGGTCAACCTTCAGACATTGGGTATTGAGCCCAGTACATTTTGACTGGAAGCAGAACACCCTAGTCACTACACTATAATGTAATGAATGGTATCCCTACTAACACATTTACTGAAATCGTTTAGATAAAGGGTGGAGACGGCCCTTTAGCTTCATGCCAAAGTTTAAATGATCACGCTTAGTGATATCTTTCTGATACTGCAAATGTTCACAACTTTGGGTTTGGGAAAATTGGGAACTGTCCCTTGCTTGTAAGCCATCTCTGATCACAGTTGGCAGCCAAAGTGCTACACTCAAGGGACCAAAAACACCAGGTCCCTGGGGGCCGGGAGTGCTTCAGGGAACTATTTTGGCCAGAGGCACCCTGTTTGGAAGTGTTAGGGTGCTGCCTCACCCTGGGAGGCAGCAGTGTTCACCACTATGTCCCTATTATATATCTCTTCACATATATGATGTGCCTATGAATTTGTGCATAATGATTCTAACAAGATGCATGCAATCGAAACAATTTAAGGAACCATCTTTACTATCATATTTATATGATATTTAGACCTTCTTAACCACATGACGACCATCATGTGTTTTTTCTGATAAACCAGAAATCTAGTTGAAAAATATGTTTTATATCTCTGATAAGCTCGGCAGTGGTGTGTATTGGTGACTATTTCAACATCAACAAATGGCAATGCATCATCAGTGATGTTTCAATTTGTATTATGGTAATAAAAGTTAAATGATTTTGGATGGAAAGGATACCATGCTTAAACTTGTTTAAAATCTTCTGCCAGTTCAAATAAAACCTCCCTTTGATGTTCATATCATCTACTGTAAGCACAGAGCAAAAAGACACAGATAAGAAGGTAATATTAGAAGCCAAACTATTTTGCCTACTTGGTCTGGATACATTAGGTAAGCCTATATTTCCAAGTATGGTGGGTACGGTTTGAAACGTTTTGACATTGTTAGTCATGTTATCATGAAATGTTATTTAGACTTGAACAATACATTTTCCAGTTGTCATCCAGCAGACCAAACAATTATGATGTCTCTGGTGAATAACTAAATGACTACAGTTAAGCAGAGGTGTCAAAAGTATTCACATTCATTACTCAGGTAGAAGTATAGATACTAGGGTTTAAAAAGACTTCTGTAGAAGTTGCAGTATCAACTCAAGCTTTTAACTCAAGAAAAAGTGTAAAAGTACTGGTTTCAAAACTACTTAAAGTATAAAAGTAAAAGTAATGTAAGGGGAAAAAAATGCCGTTAAGGACAAAAGCTTAGTCCGCGCCACAGGGGCCTATAGTGCACTACCCCACCTCCCCAAATTTTTTTTTCATTTTTCTAAAGGCCATAATGACTATAATGTTATATTAAAATGTTAGTGTTGAAAAATTTGGGATGCACCTGTTTCAGCCGCATTCATGCCCATTGAAAATGAACGCATTTTAGTACAATGCAAATACATAAAAGAACCATATATGTGTACTACTGAGCATTAACATGTGTTTCATGGAGCGGAAACTATGATGACTAGTTGCCAATAAGTATTGTAATGGTGCAAAAAGTCCAACTTCAGAGGCATGTTATCAATAGCCTTTATTAGAATGTAAATGTACATCCAAGCTTAGCTGCAGGAATCTGTGAGGGCAACGGATGTAAGATAACAAAACTGGACAAGAAAATTGGTGTACCCAGGACAGGCTTAGTAACAATTACCCTTGTATGGTTGTCTATATACAGTATACATTAGTGCTGTCAAAATGAATGATTAATCCAAGTGATTAATCAAAAAATAACCGAGTCGAGTGAGCATGACTCGGTTCTCGGTGTTCGGGTGAATAAGTGCTGCAGTCGGCGGCCGTTTCCTATTACAGATCGAGCTTGACCGAAGCCAGAACTGTGGTGGAGGCCAAGTAAACGCAGTTTGGCTGGCTACCAACTGGCTACCAACCTCCTCGCTGGTGCTTGGTTGGGACATTTCGCTCGAGTTCTCTTGAGTCTCTGCCACGGACATCTTCGTACTAGGCTACATACGTCTGCTATTTCCTTGCTGG
>OOFG01066174.1:1663-16872 GCA_900323295.1 Molva molva | reverse complement strand
ATGTTCTTCTGAGTGGTTCATGGGAACACTAATAACCCATTAGGTAAGCAGAACTCCTCTGTCTCCCGCGGCCATGAACCACATCTTTGAGGACACCAAGGAAATGGGAGTGCTCATAGGGAAGGGAGGCGTGTACGGACAGGTAAGAAACGACTACAGCGACCGTTTAAGACCACTTTCTGTTACTATTTAGTCAATAAGTAGACCTTACTTTATTACTATGTAGTCATTTAGTCGACCCTTACTCTGTTACTATTAAGTCTCAAATCAGCTAATTTTATTACTATTTAGTCATTTAGGAGACCCTTACTCTAGTGCTATATAGTAATTTAGCCGACCCTTACTCTAAAACGATTAAGTCATTCAGCAGACCCTTGCTCTATTAATATTCATTAATAAATAAACATTTAGCACTGTTTTAAGTCGCTTTGATTAAAAGTGAATTTTAGATGTATGTTAATAAGCAGCTGAGGGGTAAGGGCATCTTAAAAGGAGGCCTACTGGTAGGCTGCATACATTGGGGGATCGAACATTACATTTTAACCTTTTCTAATGCTGCTCATTGTTGTTGTGGTTTTCACCAAAGAACTTCAGGGTCCAGCCTCCTATGTGCATCACTAAAGACGATGTGGATTACTTCCTGGCGGTCTTCGACAGATCCATCCAGAACTACATGGACAGACGATAACAACTCCGACCTGTGGCCCGTCTGAAAACATAGGCCTGCAAGAATGAAACCCAACTCAACACCGACCAATCGGTTAATTTAGCCCACACCTTTCAGGGTCAAAGGTCAAACACATGTTTTCAGGGTCTGAATTTAACTTAAATTTTTTTTAAATTTTTTAGTCCAGCCTCTGTCGTGGCTATTTGGATGCAGACTGTTGTCAACCTGCCACCTGACTCATGTGGGAAACATTGCACTTTAAACACCAGAGAGCAGCCGCCTGTCAATCAGCCTAGCACCTAAAAATAACGGCATTGATGAGAGAGAGATAGAAAGAGATGGATAGAGGAAAGGAAAGAGAGATGGAGAGACATATAGATTAAGAGAGATAGAGATGAGAGAAAGATATAGATGTAGTGTGTCGAAAAGTTATCATTAATCTTGATAGCAATTATTACACTTCACACATAAAGAAAGAACCATGTAATGTAGCTGGTTTTTAAAATGGCAATGGGTAGCTGACTTTAGGAACACATTTTATGATTCACAAATTGTACTTCTATACTTTCATTGTATATCTTTGGATTTTAATATAGGCGTCTGCCACGGATATGTTTCGATTTGATGTAACAAATTGTTCTTTGGATTGACCACCCATTTTTAATAATGTACAGCCCAGATTTTATTACAATGAGGTTTGATTTGGCTATGGCTGGCATGTCACATGCTGTGAATGATAAAAAAAATTCAAAAAAGGCCTGCTATTGTTGACGGGTAAAGGAAAATACGGAGCGGAATCTATCGGACCGAATTGTTTTTCTGTTCCAATTTCTGAATGCCATCCGAGTCAACACAAGAGACCTTCAATAGATGGATCCCTCACTGGAATGGGTCTCTCAACCAGCCGGATACATTACACTTCTAGAAGGTTCAACCTGCATTAAAAAGTCTTACTTTCTGATGTAGGATGAGGTACATTATTTCTAATAAAGGACACGTAGATGTACAGAAAACAAATCTCTCTTAAATAAACATTGCACAACACTCACCGCCACACCAAACACTAAAAGCCTCTCTGAGCACTTTTCGCAACACGTCTCCTTGAGATGTATTTTTGAGAGGGCCATTTTCCCTTCCCCTCTGAGGGAAACAGTCATTTCCATCTTCTGGATCCATGAAAAAGTCAAACCGCTTATGGTGTCCCACACACCATCTGTTATCTGGCTTTCTTCTTTTCCTTCTTGCTCTTGCCGTGGGGGGCGGAGCCAGAGGAGGAGAGGGGCGTGGCATGGCCGGTGGTCTTGAGGTGGTCAAACAGCTTGTTCCTGGTGGAGAACTCGTAGTTGCAGGTGACACAGTGGAGGATCCCATCCTTCTGTGGAGGACATTGCAGAAGAGGTTTTATGTGGGAAATGCATATCTCAACCATCCCATCCACCCACCCACCAATCCATCCATCCTTCTGGTCTCATTATACAGTCCATTCATCCATCCTTCCGGGCCAGTGTATGAGATGAAAACACGCCAATATATAATTTAGCAGTAGTGGTATATTTTGAAATATTAAGTGTTTAGAAGATACTGACCGTAACAAAGGATATGATCAGATGTTTGACATTTTTTATGTCTTAAGCGGTCAGCAAATTCCATGTGGAAAATAAGTTCCTCATTGCCTAGAGAACTCCTCGCCATACTTATTTTTCGGCTCTTTTTGCAGCTCCAAGATTTTGTAACTTTCTGCAATCTCCACAGATAACCGCAATGTGAACTTAGGCAAGGTGATTTTATTTGGTTCTGAACTCCTGTCTCCATGGAGACCCACTGGTCCAAACTAACTGAACATTCGGTGACCAAACTGAAACCGCATTGAGGATAAAACAAGTTAGTCTGTAAAGGACTTCTTCGATCTCCGAAACAGAATCTACTTCTTTGGAAGTATGCTGCCCACTTTACTGATTAGAGATTTAGATTGACGATTTGCGTCAATCAAAACCAAATAATAAGTGATGTTGGCGAAAGCAGTAAAGATCAACTTTAAATTACCACACCAAAAGAAGAAAAGAAGATTCATTTTCAAAATATGAATAAATAACGCAGCGAGATAGATGTCAGACCCTGAGTTACCAACACACTGTAATTATAATCCAATCATTCGGACTAGAATGCCTACCTCATGGTTACTCTCTGATTAACCAACCCAGCGAGATAGATTTCAGACCGTTAGTTACCAATACACTGTAATTATAATAAAATCATTGCGGACTACAATGCCTACCTCATGTTTACTCTCTGTCGAGCTCATCTGGACAATCTTCTTCTCCTTTCCTCCTCCCTTCTTTCCCTTGGTCCCAGCTGGACTGCTGGGTCATCGTGTAGACAATGGGAGAGGGGTGGAGGAGAGAGAGAGAGAGCTTAATTTAAACGGCATGCAGGATTAATGGACTTTATTATCCCTAAGGCAGGGAATTCCTCTCCAGCCCCAGGACATTGTGTTTGTACATTTGATTATTAAAGTTAATGGATGGACTCACTCACCTTTTGACCTCTGTGGGGGGAGGGGTTGCCTGCCCCTGGGACTCCGGCATGGACTCGTTCGTTGGTTTGGACTCATCTTCACACTTGGACTGGGCCGACTCTTCCTCCTTCTTCTCCTTCTTCTCCTCCTTCTCCTCCTCCTCCTCCTCCTCCTCCTCCTTCACCTTCTCTTCCAGCTCCTTCTCTTCTTTCGTCTCTTCCACCACCTCTCCCTCTCCTGGAGTATGCTGCTGAGGCAGAATGAGTGTCGTCATATGCAGCGTTATACACATCGTACATCAGCTTTACCCCCCAAAAAATGGCGTGAAAATGGAAAATAATAACTACAGTGTTTAATGAAATTAAACGCGAGTAGTTATTTTATTTTAAAAACCCATGCGGCTGTGTTTCGATGCGAAAATTACCAATGTAGATGACGTCATAAAACAACGGCACAAAAAGGAGCAATATCAGCCTCCACATTTAGCAGCTTATGAATATCGGTATCTGTAAAATAACTATATTTATTGTGGTGATCAACGTATTATTGTACTCTCATCATGTAGTCAGTATTTTAACCAATTGAGCAAGGACACTCCAAACATCCAGCCAATAAGCCCCAGACTGTACTCACTTGCTCCGCCTTCTGCTGTTTCTTTTTCTTCTTCTGCTTTTTGGACAGCCTGAGTTGGGGGAGACACACAACATCTCATCATCCTATCATCGCCTCCGTGTGGTCGATGAGCCATCATCGTTAACCCTGAATACCAAACTGCAGGAGGCCCGTAATGTTAAAAACACAGTATTGACGAATGAGAGCCATACTTCGTCCTTGGCCCCTGTTCCTCTGCCTCTTCCTCCTCCTCCTCCTCTCCCTTGCTTTTCCGTTCAGAGTTCTCGCTAAGCATGGCATCATCCTCTTCCAGCTGTTGCCGTAGTAACGCCATCATCTCCTTGTGCTTTTTGGACTTCTCATGGTTCATCATGCTGTTGATGACGCATGGCGTACAGTCGAAGAAAAACATACAGCTCTTAAAGCGAGGTTATAATAATAATCCCAATCCAAAGTAATTTGTTGCGTTTCTATTCCTAGTGGAAAATGACAGACCTGCACAACGTCTTGTGCAATGAATGTAGCCTGGGAGCAACATGAGCTACTCACGCTTTGTCCGACTTGAAGGATTTATCGCACGCTGGACAGTAGAGGTCATCGTAGTATTCAACCACCAACTCATCTTCATCAGGTTGGCCTGCATCCGTACAATCCCACCACAAGAAAGAAAGAAAGAAAGAAAGACAGACCGACCGACACACACAATAAGACAATAAGATATAGGTCAATCCCCGACAGGAAATAAGGGAATAGTTTTCATCATGAATGCTAACTTCCATAGGACTTTAAATTCATAATGAAAATCGACTCCCTAATTGACTCAATTCATAATTCAGAAACAAATTGAATTATACTGAAATGTCTTTGTTTTCTGAAGTTGCGCATTAATAAATGTGCACTAAAAAGAACCAAGGAGTCCCAAATAAAATGGCATGTGCCCCGACCTTCTCCTCCTCCGTTGGTTTTGTCTTTCCCATCGACACTCTCCTCCTCCTCGCTCTCTGACGCGTCTCCAAACTCCTTCCCGTACTGCGCCTCCATCTGCTGCAGCTCCTTCTCCAGCTCGGACATGGCCGCCCAGCTCTGCTCCTTGTACTCCCCCGCAAGCCTAGCACACAGCGTGATGGCACAACATCACCGACGCACAGGAACACCCAACACAGAATCTGAGAGCAAATCGACCAGACAAAGGCCTTATGGGGATCTTGCCACCAAAAAAGAACCATGGATGTAACATGTTTCAATTACGCTCTGCTCTGCTATCCAACTGCTTCGGACAATCAATCCATCTCATCCATCCATCGGTCCAGTCCTTCCATTTTTTCAGGCATTCATTCATCCGTCAACCATCCATACTTGAATCCCATCTATCCATCCTTTCTTCAATCCCCTCTATCAATCCATCCTTCCAGTCCATCCATTCAATTAATTTAGGCTATCTAGCCATCCATCCATCCATCCAATTACATTGATCCATCCCTCCAGTCCATCCATTCAATTAATCTTGGCTATCCAGCCATCCATCCATCCATCCATTCATCTATCCATCCAATTACATTGATCCAGCCATCCAGTTCCATCCTGTATGTCTATCCAATCCTTGCATCCATTCACCCAGTCCATCTATCTATCTTGTCTAGCCTCCCAGTCCACCCACCCCTCCACCCCACCCAGCAACACCCACTTGGCATGGTTGAGCTTCTGCTGCCGCCTCATCTCCTCCGCCTTCTTGGCCTTCTCTGCGTTCTGCTCCTCCACCAGCAGCTTGTGGGCCTGCACCCGGCGGTCGCGCTTGCGCACGTAGGCCACCAGCTGGCGCACCAGCTCGTTGCGCTCCTTGCGGGCCTTCTCGCGCGTCTTCTTGTTCTCCTTCTCCATGGCCCGCTTCTCCCAGCGGTTGGACGCCTGCCGCGTGTCGTAGTCCTCCTTCCAGGCGAAGTTCTTCCGCGTGCAGAAGCTCTGCCAGTAGCCGTAGAACAGGTGCACCACCTGGTGGAGAGATGGGGAATAGATGTGGAGGGAAATGTTTTAACACTGTTTTAACATGATTAGGTCAGGTCTTTGATTGTGTTATACACACACGATTCTGGTTCTGACGTTTAGTTTTGATCGTTGCAGTATGCTTGTTTATTGTTTTAAGATTACAGTATAGATGATTACATTTTAGAGTAAAAGAAGGTTTAACTGTGAATTTGGTCCTTCCTTGCGAACTACTAATGATGATGTTAGTTTTTATATGCTTACGTTTATTCCGAGTACAGAAATGTTACGAAACGATTTAATATGAGAAAATCTAATATCTAAGCTGTAATGAATTTGGTCTTTGCTTACATAAACAATTCTTGGTTGTTTTAATAGTTGCCTATCTTTATTCTTTTAGAAATGTACGCTATTTAAAGGCTCCAATGTAATAACCTCTCTCAGCATTGTGACATTCTTATGGTGGTCTCTTCGACGATGACTCACCGTATCGTAGTCACTCTGGGAGTCTCCGAAGGAGGGGAAGCCTTCGTCGTCATCCTCGTCTTCATCCTTGCTGTGCTCCATCTCCTCCTTGACAATGGACTCAAACAGACTGCGGTACACAGTGTAGAAACCCTGGGCATGAGAGAAGAGGGGAAAGAGAAGAAGATAAAGAAATGTGAGAGGGATAACGCACAACAGCTAGGTCAAGCATCATTGTACAGTATTTGACTTTGATTTCTGGAATATTTTCAATAGTTACTTATTGCACATAATCTTGTAGTGTGCAATATCTTAGCACAATTGTTTTAGTAATGCTGCTACTAAAGAAAAATAGATTTGGAAATAAGGTAATCATTTAACACTTTCATAATTTGCAATATCTGGAGAATAAGTAAAGTATTTTTGTTTAGTCTCAAAGGGCTTAACAAGCCAACACACATTCATTATTTAAATATAGATCTATTGAATATCCCCAAACATCGGCCCCATACGTGGAAATTAATAGACTTATGCTGCACCCTGTTGGTAATAAACTAGAAGAGCAGTCAACTACAGCCAAGCACCCAATTCAAAATCAGTATGCAATCCAATATATTATCAATATAGAAAAACGTGTGCATAACTTAAAATGAAAGGAAAGGAAGCCTGTAGCTCATGCATAAGCCCCTCTGTTGGTGGTAGGTACAAGTATGGTTCTGCCTGTCTCACTCCAGTCCACTTTTTCTTCCATGAATAATGTTTTAATGTTCTGTAGACACAACCCTTTCATATTCATAAAAACCTCAATGACGCAAATGAAACACCTAAAACATCTCTCTAACACAGTCAGTTTGACCCTTATACGTTATACACCCCAGCTTGTGAGTAGTTATACTGATCATCACAACATTAACAGCCAACCCACCTTCTCGTCGTCCCCAAAGCCGGAGTAGCAGGTGACTGTGAAGAACTGCAGCAGATCCACGCTGTCATCACGGTACTCCCCGCTCACTCCTCCCTTCAGCAGGGCCTCCCTGTGGTTGTCATACCTGCCATGCAAATAGGTCAAAGATTTACTGTTTAGAACTCTTCATTCTTTACTTTAAGTATCCTATTATTAGTACCTTTAAGCCACTTATGTGGGTAGTTAAGTACCTAGAAAGTAGGTAAAACATCCAATGTGCCCTCTACCTCACTGTTTCCAATGTGATCACTAGGAGTCCCAATAGTATACTAGATGGGGCACATGTTGGGGCACATGGGCACTTCTTATAAGTATACAAATTGTTAATGTGGAGTTTGTGTAAATCGTGTACCAGGCTCTTTCTTGAGGATCACTCAGGACCTCGTAGGCTGCCTGAATGAGCTTGAAGTGCTCTGATGCCTCCTCAGCATTGTCCAAGTTCTTGTCTGTTCAATGGGAAAAGGGTACCATGTTCAAAGTTCATAACACATACAAAACTATAAATGTATGTGATCACACATTGATGGATCATAAAATGTAGCAATCAGAGTGTGCACAATGATCTGTGTTAAGGAAAAGCTCAATCATACTCAGAAGAACGTCTGAGCTGATCCTGATCGCACAATTGTCTTGATAAAGTCCCTGTCGTCCGTTTCACTTCACCGGGTTATAAACTCACCAGGATGCCATTGCAATGCCAATCTGCGATAGGCTTTCTTGAGATCATCGTCCCCTGCGTCCCGTTTCACCCCCAAGATTTCATAATGGCACTTCATAGTGAATATGATCCAAATCCGTTAGAAATACAGAAGGATGGTTGATCACGTTGTCCAGACCGAAGACAACGATAGCTGGTGGCTAGCTAGCTGTTTTACATTGACATAGCATGCTAACTGAAGTATCGTTCAACTTACACTGTTATATAACACTAACTCGAGCTACTTTAAACGTGCCATTGGAGTGTCTTGATCGTATGTGTCAAAGGCCTAACAATAGAAAATGTCTATACACCTTTCCGAAACGAGACATATAAAGTCATGTATGTTTTGAATTGATCTCGAAGCGGCATCCACACACTGGTGATGACGTAACGAGGCCGGCGAGCAGCAACGTGCGACGCATTCCCGCGATAGTTCGCCATTTCCACATGGCGTTCCTGGCTCATAGTGAAGTGCGATACACCTCCTGTTCACTGGGGGGTGTCCTTTTTTTCGTGGTATCTTATCACATTTTTCACGTGCGTTTTTCCTGCGCTAGCACTAGCCCGTGTTGTCGCTCACATTTCCAAACATGTCGCCAACCAAGAGAAAACGTGGAAGGAATGGCCCGGCGGGGAAAAAGGCTAAACAGGCCAAATTTATGGAAGATGAAGACGTCGAAGCTGTACCTACAACGGCACAAGAGGAAATCACAGTCCCAGCACCAGTATCTATGGTAAATTGGGCTTGTGTTGGCAAGTGTTGGCTAAGTCACAAACCTATGCAGCTAATTAGAATAAACCCAATACAAATGAAAAAAACTAAAACCTTGGATTTCGTCATGACCATAAACTGTTTATTTTCTTCATAAGGGCAAATGGAAAAACAAAGAAAGAGTCTTAATTTTCTCTTCAAGAGGCGTCAACTTCAGAACGAGGCATCTGATGAACGATTTAAGGACCATGATGCCTCACTCCAAAGCAGGTATGTGTTCTGTCGGTATTTGCCTCTAGACACTTTGAAAATGCAATGTTGTCACATTACATTCATCATCATCTAATTTGTAGATGACATACTGTGGCTAAGCATCAGCCACTTTACTGACAATGTATGTGGTCTTTTCAGATACAAAAATGGACAGAAAGGACAAACTCTTCGTCATAAACGAGGTGGGTCTGCTTGACTTGACTCCTTGTCATGTTAAAGAGCAGATTTCATGATTTTAGTCAACCAACTATTTGCTAAATGTTCCCACAGGTTTGTGAAATAAAAAACTGCAACAAATGCCTCTATTTTGAGGCAAAGAAGAAGCAGGATCTTTACATGTGGTAAGTATCTCCCATTTCCTTTATTATGCTTTTATTTGTCCACATGGTTGGGTTGGATTGACTAAAATACAAATTTCGTCTTCACAGGATGTCAAACAGCCCCCATGGACCGTCTGTAAAGTTTCTTGTACAAAATAGTGAGTTTTTTTATATTGTATATAACATGCATGTCAATGTGTCTGAAGTTGAATTTCAAAGTAAAGGTTACACCGTTGAAGGGTTTGAATTCATATTTACCGTCTCAACCGTTACACAGTTCACACACTGGCTGAACTGAAAATGACGGGAAACTGCCTCAAAGGGTCCAGGCCGCTGCTGTCGTTCGATCCTGTAAGTACAATGTTTGCTTAAAGATTAAAGCTCGCTCAGTTCTACATTTGAATGTATTTACTAGTTTACTTGAGTCATTTTGCCGATGCATTCATCAAAAACGATTTGAATTTGGATGCATGTCATTAAGAAGCAGAGGTTGGGAATGTGACCTACAGTTAGTTATGCGGTCATTGGGGATCGAATCCAGGACCAATCAGTTGGGAATCAGAACACCAACCTGGGCTACTATGTATGGTCAGGCTAGATATTGACACATGGACACATGTCCTTGGTGCAGGAGATTCCCAGTCAGTCTTGTTAGTAACTTGGTAGTTCCACTTTTTTGGAATTGCTTTGCTGAATAATGCATCGTTAATTTCTTTTGATTCACAGAAATTCGACAAGGAAACTCATTTAGTTTTACTGAAGGAGTTGTTCACCCAGGTACGCTTACTACTATCATCGTCATTTGTCAGTGAATGGACATCTCTATGACCTGCAGTAAATCTGGCTGAATTAACAAAAATAACTGTTTTCTGTTTTAGACATTTGCCACACCACACTATCACCCCAAAAGTCAACCGTTTGTGGACCATGTCTTCACATTCAGCATCGCAGACAACCGGATCTGGTTCAGAAACTACCAGGTGAGTTTACATCACTCTATTTAAAAGGGAATAATCATACATAATAATCAATACTTGCATTACAAATATTTTTATTTTAGTGAAGGTGGTGACGGGTAGTGTAGTGAATAGGGTGTTCGGCTCCCAGCCGAAAGGGACAGAGTTCGATCCCAAATGTCCGGTCTACCTGTAGGCACCTAACCCCTCCCTAAAGGACATGTTTATCCATCGTGGCTCTGTATACAGATCATTGAAGAGGATGGCTCTCTGGTGGAGATCGGGCCTCGCTTCGTTCTCAACATCATCAAGATCTTCCAGGGGAGCTTCGGGGGTCCAACCCTCTATGAGAATCCACACTTCCAGTCTCCCAACATGGTAAGGTTCTAGGCTAGTGACAAGCAACTTGGAATACCCATTTTGGAAAATTTACAACAAATTATTTATATTGTGTTGTAAACGTGACCAACCTAATGTTAGTGTTATAAATGTTGAATCATGTTTAAAATTTTGTACAACTTCACGACAATGTTTACTCCAAACCGACGTCATGTTGTAAACTTTACATCCCGTCATACATTGCGTACAGCTTTACAACGTGGGGTCAAGTTTACAACAAACATCCATGTTGTTGTAAACTTGACATCCCGTTGGAAAGCTGTGAACGGTCGTTGGCTTTGTAACGTTGTGCTGGGTGTCGGCAACGACTTGCTCAACGCGTGCCTGTTCTCCGTCCACCCTGCAGCACCGGCGGGAGCTGCGACAGGCCACCACGGCCAAGCTGCGCGAGAAGCAGATGCTGAAGGAGCTCCAGAAGGTGAAGCGCTTTGAGAACAAGGAGGTGGCCACCAAGGACGTGACGGAGGACGTGTTCGCCACGCCGGGGGAGGAGAAGCCCGTCCACATCCAGGAGGAGGATCCAGGCCAGGACCCGAAGAAGAGGAAGCCCAAGCCCTTCAAGAGGAGACGCATGCAGAGGAGCCGCTAGGACCGGAGGAGAGGTGTTCAGCTGGATGGGCGGGCATGATAGAGCGGGGTTTGAACTGTAAAAGATTCAGAAGTATTGTAGCGTTGCAATTAATGTTCAGTTTCAGTGCGATAAACGGGATATTTATATCCCAACTGGGGACTTCAAATGTGTTTTATTTTGTTCTTGTATGTCACTACATTATGTACACCAACTGTATGTAATCCAACTTCCGTAAATTCTGCAAGGACAAAGCCTTATAAAATAGATTTTATCTGGAACCTTTTTTGTAATAAATAAATCCTACATCATTTTACAAATTCCAAATGTTTTGATACACTTCATTCTGTTGAAATTGTTTATTTCTGTGGTTTTAAATATATATAGACCAGGGAAAAACAAGATGCTTTGGTAGGAGGAAATGGGTGCCCCCCTGTAATTGCTTATTTTAAAAGTTTTCTTTTCACCTTTTGAGAAAAATGGTTGCCAGGTAGATACAGGTTGTATGTGACTATACTGGTATTTGTCCGATACTACCACCAGGTGTGATGTCCCTAGACTAGAGGGTAATTTTGAAAAGCTTGTAATGGCTAATCACACTCTTCAGCTAGTGGTAAAATAGGGATCCTTTAATACCTAAGTCACTCTGTATAGAAAAATATCAAATAACCAAGACAATTAGTCCAAGTAAAGAGTTTAGTTTTATTAAATTAGTAACATTTTTATAATTGCCTTCAATACTCAAACGTTTGAACAGAGTTTCCTAATTGGTCAATGGTCTAAATGTAACATGTAACATGTATATATGTGCATAACGCAAACTCAATAATGAAAAAAGCCTTCACTCACAGAGTGGTAGATACCTACATTTGTGAACATAGGTTAAGTTGACAGTGGCAACCTTATGTTGCACTTCACTGGCCCAGAGGCCATACTCTCCCAATGACATCAGTTGTAGAATAAACCAAGGGACTTTCTTTAGCTTTCTGTAACCTGTGCTTCATTGGTACAACCTTTCTGGGCAAACTTCCTCTAGTGCTTTACCCAAACTATCTTGTTTTGAAAGTGACAGCTGGTGGCCTATAGACCTCTTCCATCAGTCTTCACCCACTTCCTCATCTGGACAGCAGTAGTACTCCACAAAGCATATCTGTCCGTCGTCGTTCCTGACCAGGTACTGCAGGGACAGGAAGCCTCTGCTGTCTGTCCTCACAGAGACCTTGCAGGACAAGGCCAGGGCCTTGGTGGACGGCTTCAGCAGGGACATCTTATACCTGTGGGTCCGTCGACAGCGAGGATAGCAGAGAGTGTATTAGATCATTTTTCAGTTGTACAGCGAAAAGACACGGAGTGAGCTGTCAGGTGATAGGAGTAACTCTACATTTGGTGATGGCACCGTCCATGTATTTTGGGAATATAACGCGATGAACCTGTTAATCTGTGTCTTGGTGCACTGGAAGAGCTCCATCATGTCAGAGTCTTTAGGATAGTCATAGTGGGCGTTTCCCGAGTTCCCAAATGTGGACAACCTGGAGAACAAAATGTCATATAATGGTAACGAAGAGTTGAATTGAGGTTTAATAATGTTCAAATATTTTTCCTTAGTTTCTTAATACTGATGCTCTTCTCTCTTTTATTTCCCAATTTAGAACAACTGATTGGTCTAAAGTTCACATCTCTTCCATATGTTTTATTAATTAATTAGTCAAATATTTCACAGTGATTTGGTTATCATGCTCTTGCAAAGGTAATGATCAATCTAAAGGAAAATAAACATAATAGACATATCATGACTCTGGTGGTTTACAATTGCAATACATGTGTAAGGACTGAACTGTGGGATATGGAATAAAAAACGTAGACAATACCGACCTGAAGTAAGGATGGCTGGGGGACATGGTGATCTGTAGCACCTCACTGGTCATATCCAGCTCTGAGAAGGCCTCCTTTAGGCTCTCAGACTGGAGAATAACCTTGTATAGGAGGAAAAGCATCTAAGCATCTTTAATATAAAAATACATTTGAGTGTACCCTCTACGTACAAAATCATAAAGGTCTACCTTATTTGTGACATTGCTGCTGCAGAAGTCAAAATCAATGGGCTCCTCTGGTTCTTGTGTGTTGATCTTACAGACGGTTACCACCCCACCTTCTTCCAGGAACAAGGTGAGCGGGTAGCCATAGCCCATGTAACACATCCGCAGGGCTGTGCTAACTCCTGTCCACACGATGTGGGGAAATGGAATGGAATTTAAAAAGAAAGAGACATGCTATTACTAGAGAGTAGCTATTGAGAGTGGACTTGTTTTTAAATGCATTCAGTACAGCAATAACTATAGTGAATTGTTTTTTCGAGCAAAAGCACAGTCCATTAACCATTAATACAGATGGATAAAATATACTTTTAACCGGATAGAATCAGCATGTTTAGTGTAATGTACCTGGCACAGTGCTCCCTCCAAAGATTGTGAGGCAATCCAACAGAACAGTCAGATTGACCTGAAACCCCACAGAGTCTTCCTTAATGGTAAACTCTTGAAAGATATCAGCCTGGAAACAGAAAGAACATTATTTTAAACATTATATCAACACAATGTATCAAACAATAACTGTCAGTTAACCGTGTTACATTTAATTCATTCAGATTAAATTACACAAACCTGGATAAAGGCATTGGCTTGTAGACATTTAGAGTCTTCTACGGTTACCTTAAGACCGTTAGGAGTGGCACTGAAAATGGCATGGTCTTTGAAGGTGATCGCTTTCAATATGTTGGAGATATTACGAGCATTATCCAAACTAGCCACCAGAATGTATTGGGCATCATCCGTTTGGGACTGCGTTGACAGGGGCATTACGACACTGAAATAAACAGAAACAATTGTGATTATTGTTTAAGATGTTAAATACATTTGCCTCTTACAAGGTGCCTTGTAAAAACGGAATAATATCAATCAAAGGACATTCATTCCCAGTGTGGGACATTTGGTCCACGGTCGTTTTATAACGCATAGGCTGATCAACATAACAAAATGTTGTTGATGTACTTAGAAGCATTCACGCCACTTGTTATGTTTGTGTGCTAAGTAAGTGAACCAGCTGAGCTGAGCTTCACTGTAACATAACACGAATTTAACATTTTGAACAATAGTAGCCGATTGAGGTAAATTTATTTTTCTTGTTCATCGTAAAGCTTACTTGATACTTGCTGTGTTGTTGGTATTTTGAAGAAACGCGCCTTGTGTTTTCACTCAACTTCCGTGTTTGTTTTTTAGGTGCGGAAGTCCCAGTTTGCACATGCGTCAACTTATTCTAGAAACACTGTCGCAGCATCCGAAGCTACATCCATGATCCGAGGCGGAGACGACGATTTGTCTAATTTAAACTGTGGGACAGCGCTTAACATTGGTGCTTGGTTCTCGAAAAGGTGAGAAGCCTAGCTAAGAACTTGTCCCATATGGACATTCATAAATATAATACCGCAGATCACGCTCAGCGATCGTTTACAACGAGGTAACTGTTAGCTTTTTGAATTAGCCTTGCAGTCGGCTAGTTCAATGAAAACGTCGACGAGACAATGCTAGGTCGTGACATCAAACGGGAATACGTCGAGTGAAGAACGATAAATTGTATTCCGTTAATTTGTTGGGACGTTGTCTGTTAAGCCATTAACTGATGTGGAACTTTTTCAGGTGTTGCTTTCACACAACACGCATGCCCAGACATGGCATTCGCGACAGGTTAAATCATAATGGGGCAACTTGGACCTTCAGTGACAAACCATAACAATTTTAAAATCATTTGAATAGGTTTTTATGTTTTTGGTGATTTGTATGCAATTTGAGCATATGCTATCTATCTATGTGTAGATTCCATGGCTAGAGGGATAGTAAACACCCCATCAAGCCAGTAGGAAATATACAGCATAGGAAGGATGCTCCTTCTAGGATGGCGTGCAATAGGCGACGGGTGGGTGGGTAGAGTACTATTAAAAATGAATCAAGTCGAAAGCCTTAAATCGAACTAATCCAAGTCTAACATAAATACAAACTATGAACAATTTTGATAAAGCAAAAGA